>OMNZ01090350.1:0-39263 GCA_900303255.1 Lesueurigobius sanzi | reverse complement strand
TCTGCACCAGAGGTTACATGAACTGCATATTCTCTGTTTTAACACTGTAGTTTCCAAATTCATGTTCCATGATTCTGCTCACAAATCATTCATAGACTTGCATCATCCTGTTATCTCTGTGTTTTCTTACATAGCTTTATAATAGGTAAACAATGAGAGATTAATTAATGAAGGATAAAATTAGCTCACAACAGATTTTTTACAACCCTGTCCTTCAAAATGACTGAGAAAAATGATCCCTGGACACTCACTGCGTTTACAAGGGAGTCCTCGGGATCCATTTTCCCTCTAGAACCGATTTTCCAGAGTCCATATAAACCCGTGACTGAGTCATTCGTCTTTCCCTAGAACTGGCCAGGGCCGATTCAAAGTCCCCCCGGTATCCCCAGATAAGGACCCGGAAGTCAACCTGCTTCTGGCTGGGTCGTAGACAGACACCCATTGACAATAACAACCTTAGAGTGAAACCATCTCCACTGTCATGCCAATGAGCCTGGACTACTGGGCGCAGCAGGCTCATAGAGAAGTGTCAACAGACTTAGAACTTAGCCCAGGGTGAGACAATAGAGAGGTAACGAGCCATATTAAGTATGAATAGGCTAAGATGGCCAAGAGAGGAGGGACTTAGAGGTTAACTCCTCCTTCTGGTTTACTCTTAAGAGACCCACAGCGTGCTCACGTCGTTATTAAGCTGATCTTTGGACGAAGATCGAAACGTCCTACACTCCGACTACAGAGTACAGATGAAGAATTTTGGCCTCCGATGGACAACTCCTGTACGACTGAGAACCTACACAAACACTAACTCATTAGAACAAAGGCACAAAACAGCTCTTTATTGATAAACACCATTAGTATTCAGTAATCTGTTAATGGCCCATTAACGAAGGCATTCACTGGTCTGTTTACATAGTTTCTCAGCTGCACACATATGCAAACGCACTTTAGGTTAGCCTGAAGGATCGCAATTTAACAAGCTATTTCAAATTGTAAGAGAACCACAACCTCACAAAGGAACAATATTGCAAATGGCACTAAATCTGTAACTTGTTTGTCCTCCTGCTGCTGCTCATAAAGAAAAAATAAAGATTCACTATAAATAAAGGCCCACAGTGAAGCTTTTTTTTCACATTGTAGTGTCCTTGGGCAAGACACTTCGCTCAACTTGCCTCCAGTGTCTGCGTACAGTGGTGTATGAATGACAGTGTGAATGGTTGAGTGGGTCCTTAAGGAAAGCGCTGTGACCATTTGACCCCCACAGTTCGTACACAGTCATCCTTATTTCTAAGTTAAAGGCCCTGTCATGATCTTTTTGGCTTATAAACAATGAAAGAGGGAGCCCATACGTGTTTATTGTTGCAACCACAACTAGCGTGTAGTTCACAATAGATAAAAACGCTTTAAAAAATAATGTTTAGGGGCCTTTTATCTTTGCATAACTTGCAGGTACAGTGTATTACTCAAAAGAAAACCTCATTGTCACGACATTGTCAAATCATTCCTCATCTGCGAAGGATAAGACTCAAGAATTTTGTGCATCAGACTTATCAAGACTGTATCTATCTACCGCATTGTTCTTTGACAATTTCAAGGATACCGTATGACAGTGACGATCACTGTGAACTCACTCCTGTTCTGATAAGCCTCCACCACTTAAATGGGCTCACTTTTCAATGTATTTTATTTACAGGGAATATATACTAATGTACTTTTTTATTTTCATCCCTGTTGGAGTTGTGATGTCTTTGGAGTATTTGTGCTAAAATAAGTGAGGACTGTGTGTTGCATAAAGGTGATGTGAAGAGCAGATATGGTCAGAGGTGCATACCACGTGCATCACTGTGTGGGACGAGGCACATGCTTTTGTCCATATGCACACAAACATGTCACTCAAGACCAGACCGGTACTGCTCACTGTAAACAGGCTCAGTACACATTGTAAGAGACATGCAATGGTAAATGAGAGTAAATACACCTATGGTATACACCTATGGTGTATTTACTGGTTGACTGAGAGCCAAATATACCATATCATTTTAGCGTATATCAAATTGTAAACAGTTAGGAAGAGACATTAGATGAATAAGAAAAAAGACCCTACAAGACTAGAGTATTTTTGATAAATAGCATTTGAATTCCCAAATTTCCCTATGGATCTTGAGGATTCTAGAGGAAAAATACTTTGTGTAGGGAAAACTATAAACAAGTACCACAAAAAGTAGCTTTTTTGTGTAAGGTGCTCTTTAGTGTTGGGGGACAGAAATTCAAGAGAAACAAGGCACTCCTCCAACAACATTAATTCTCTATTTACATTTTCTAAAAAGCCTTTATTTTACTGGGCTAATACATATTAAAATCTTTTAAAACACGTGTATCAGCTCCAACCAAGCCTTTACCTTGTTGTGTAGATTTGACCATTTCTTTCTTTCTACTCCTCAAGTTGAGGTGTTGAAGTGCATACCCATTAGTAGGCAAAAATCCTTCAGTCTTCATCTCTGCAGTAGAAGTGTAGTGGTGAGAGTCAAACACCAGGTATTGGTCCGTGTGCGTGGCCTTCCTGTAAACCTCTGTTTGGATTTGTCCACCTTCTCCTATGATCACTTTGCAATCTAAGAAGGATATTTTGTTCTCTTTAGCTTCCTCGTGAGTAAATTGAATGTTTGGGTCTACTGCATTGATGTGTTTTGTGAATGGCTCTATTTCTAGTTTTTTAATTTTAACCCATGTGTCATCTACGTATCTAAACCAATGGCTGGGCTTTGTGCCTGTAAACGATGTGAGAGCTATCTCCTCTATCTTTTCCATGTAGAGGTTAGCTACTATGGGAGAGACCGAGGAGCCCATCGCACAACCATGAATTTGTCTGTAAAAATTGTCCCTAAACTGGAAATATGTGGTGCTAAGACAAAAAAAAGCATACCCATTAGATTAGAGCAGCTGCCTGGGAACATTTTCAACAATAAAACAACTATTACAAGCCTTCAATAGACTTGTGATAATTGTCAGAGATGAATTGGCTTTGCATAGGCCATTATACACTTGACTTCATAATCATTAGTTTGTGTACAGTATTGGTTACTTTTTGCTGCACCAGCCCTTAGAAACAATGATATTGTGTAATCACTGTGACTGAAGTCTGTGGGCGGGGCGCTACAGGGGGCGTGGCCGGTCGCACACAGGTCAGTATTTAACTGCGCATTTTTTTTTATAGAGACAGACCAGCTATAGTACGTCCTGCACCGTGTAGCTGCACCAAAACAAGAATTCAATGATTCCTCTTGAGCTTTTGTTAATCAATCTAACCAAATCTTCTCTGGAGAGAGACTAGTGGATGCTTTGCGTTGGACACTGCTCAGGTAAGTTACACGAGGAGGCATGTTTGATTTCTCAGGACCTCTTTGGTAATTAGCGTAGGCAAAAATTCTTCAGTCTTCATCTGTACTCTGTAGTTGAAGGGTAGGACGTTTCGATCTGGCTGCTGATAGACAACAGAGTTGTATTGTAACTTGGAATGCAGTTTTATGAGTTGCAGTGTTGAAAGAAAAGGCTTTGAAATACCTGCATTACTAAATACTATTAAATAATAAAAATCAATTGGCACAAGAAGTAAGCTACACTGTGAAAGTTGTGATCCTCAGTGAAATGATTGCTTTTTAGTCAGTGAATCAGTGGATTAACTAACAAATTAATTGCTATTTATTGCTTATAGTCGTAAGGGGAGAATTCTGACAGCTATACTAGGTGTATGCTTTGTGTACTTATTTTCAAGATCCCTAGTTCTAAGCCACTACAGTATCATTCTACTTATTCTAAAGCCTCTTGTATATATCTGTCTTATATTCTGTATATAATTGTATAATAGGCTGTACTTAGTTATGTTGTATGTTGCTCTAATTGCACAGATGGACAACTTTATATAACTATTTTACCATTGACAGGTTTTTGTTGGGGACAATTGGAGCTTACTCGGGTGAAATGGAGCCTGTTGTAAAGGAGAAGTTTTTCATCGTGATCCGGGGTAAGTCCCGGAAAGGCTTCTGCAGAGGAGGGATTGGTCGTGTGGAGGGCGAGCTGCAGAATGATGAGCTGATGGCAGTGCTGTACTGTGGCAGCAGCAACAACGGGAATCCCAAGACCGGGGGCATTGTGAAGAAAGAGGACACGTATCCTTTGACGCGGCACCAGGCCCAGCTTCTGCTCTTTGTGTCCTCCATGAGCAAACGTCTGGAGCTGCTGTGCAACCCTCAACTCTTCTCTGCCATCTGTGAGCTCTCCCATGATGACCTTGTGGTGGTCAAGCACAAGAAGGGACATGTGCCTGGGCTGGTGAAAAACCTCATGCAGATTGGGAGAAATGACAGTCAAGAAGATCTGTACATGCTCGGCTTTGAAGTGGAAATGTTGGTGAGTGCAGTACTGTCATTGAGTACAAAAGTCCACAAAGAAATAGTAAATTGATACAAAGTGCTCAAAATGTAGATCTTTATTTCCAGTGAAAAAAAAACCCCAGTTGTTATCAGTTTTGATGTGTTTTGATTGCTAAAGATAAAGATGAATCTGATTGTATTCACCCATGCACATGGCCCGGCTGTTATCAGTTTTTCTGATGCTTTTTTCCTGTTGTGTTCTTTCTTAGGACACCGATCACAGCTTTACTTCAAAGAAACCAGCGCCTCCGCCACTGTTCAGTGCTGCAGATATTGTCCAGGTGGTCCCATCGCACTCTGTCCCCCTCGGAGTCCAGTGGAAAGACGGTGAGGGTCATGTCAGATTATTATTGTTAACATTGATTCTTAGTCTTTGTCAGACGTATTTATTGTTTCAACACTCCCCACAGTCTCTCTATTAATATCAAAGACATTTGGGGGCTTAGGTAATGATGTACGAACTTGACAAACCGGCCTGTTGCTCTGGTATGAAGACGATCACATGGTTTTATGTGTCTGAACATTGCTCACGGTACATACCTCCTGGAGACCTGTGGCATTTTTGCCTGAGGATAATCTGATGAGAGGACATGTGACACTGTAACAATATGTCATAAGCCTTTCTAAGTGTTTCTCTCCGCCTCATTCTTTTCACAGGTCGAAACCACCGGCCTGTCAATCGCATCAACTCAATGCCAAATTTGGGCTCCCGCGGACAGCAGGTGAAAAACAGGCAAACCGGGGGCGCCCCCCAAGCTCCTGTGGAAGTGGGCTCGCTGGTGGAGGTGCTCTCTAACTCGGGCGTCACTGTGTACGGAGTTGTCCGCTGGATCGGCGCTCTCGAGGGGAAGACCGGTGATTGGGCTGGGATTGAATTAGTACGTTTTTTCTTTTAAATGATCAATTTCTGTTGGATTTATTTATTTTATAACACTATTCTTTGTTTAGGACTACGACATAAAAGGCTGTTCAGATGGCACGCACGGAGGCAAGAGATTTTTCACCTGCAGAGGGACCAAGGCTCTGTTCATTCCAAAGACCAATTGCCGTCCTGACAGTAGATTCTATTCAAGCGGACAGACTGTGAGCTCCAACGCAGAAAAGCCACCAGGTGACACATTTTCAGCAATTTTATGTGTTACAAAACATTAAACCATTACAAATGTCATGGTAACACCATGTAAGACTTTGTGATACAAACAGCATAATCACCTTTACAGCAGGTACAGAAGTAGAATAAAAAAACAATAAGAAATGAAAATGGTGACATCACGTGACATCATACATATCGTTAAAATTTCCATGGCAACATCAAAAGATTAAAAAATGATTATATCATCATCATTCTTTATTTGAGCATTTTTAACAAAAGGAAATTACAAAATAGACATGGACAAAATTAAGAAAAACATTGCTAAAAGGGAGTAGGCTGAAGCAGAAAGCTTATAGACCCTTTCAATATGCCGGGCTTAGCTGGAGGCGGAAAGCTGCATCCCTATCTATTTCCATTGTAGCTGTTGTCATCGTAACGATAAACAAATGTCTAGCTGTTGTTGGAAATATCAGATAAACCCTTATTTTTTCGTCTCAAATGTCGTTCCTCTTGTTCTTGCGCCTTAAGCCACAACAGGACCACATTTCTTAGTTGTAGTTTTACACTTATAATGGCTAGTTTTAGTTTAATCCTATTTCTCTTGCTCACTTCCTGCCTCCAGCTGATGTCACTGATGATGTAAGCAGCGAAGGGGTCTACATAGGCCTACCCCGGTCCTGCTATTTACAATTTTGTTTTTGTAGCTGCTACTTTTAATATTTTTTATTTACATTTGTGTGCCATTGTGCCAATACCTATTACAAATGTTGAAAGTGTTTTTTCTTGTTTTGTTATGTTCAAGTGCATTTTAAGTAGATTTATTTCATCTCCGTAAATTATGCCAAACGTTTATGCTTAAGAATGATCACTTGACAATGTGACAGTGTTCCAGTATTTCTTCATACTCTCTATTCAAAGCTCCATAGTGTGTGTTCATCAGTTTATTAACTTCCTGCTTTAGAAATTAATCATTCGCCTAGACGTGTGACTCTTGGCCTGCCCTGTACACACAAGGGCTGCATGATTTTGGAATAAAACTAACAAAGAAAATGCAATGGCAATATGAAATTTATGTTTTCAAGTAAAGTTTGCACATTTTAGACCAAAACTACTGCTACACTACATGAAAGATACATTCCAGGGCATGTTTTTACAGAGGACTTCTACTATCTATAGGATTAGGATGTTTTATAGATAATCCTTGTAAAGGCAGATTATTTTGTTTTCAGAGATTATATCAGAAAAATTGTAGCCTCTGCAATTTGATACTTGCATTTAAAGCTACAATTTCAATCAGGTTCAGCTTTCTTTAGGTGAATTAGATTGCAGTGAAGGACAGATAGGCATATCATACAAACATGCATACTGTACCTTCAACAATTACAGTAAACAGTACATATAAATAAGTATAAAGTGTTCACGCTGCCCTTAATGACGATGCGACTTGTTATTATGAAAAGCAATTGCTGTTGGGATAAAACTGCCCCTGTACCTCTTTGTTCTACATTTTGGAACCACCAGTCTCTGTCCCGATGGCAGATACCAGACTAGGTAGTTTAAGAGGTTTAGAGTGATTTTCTGTGCAGCCCTCATACACCTAGTACTGTAATTCCCTTTACAGTCAGTTGCAGTTTGTAATGTTGATGTAAAATATGCTTATTTTTTCTATCAGTCCCTCCCTTTGAAGAGTCAGAGGAACATGTGCCGCCTCTCACACACCCCGAGTCCTTTTCTCGGTTATTGGGAAAGATGAAAGGCATCCAGGGCCACATCAACTCGTGTTACCTCGACGCCACTCTCTTCAGGTAAAATCAGACCGTGCTTTGGCCATTAGCCCTCGCATTGTTTAATTTGTCGTCACGCTGGCTGCCGGAGGGGACTGCTTATGTACGGCAGATTGTGTTGGAAGGAAAAAAGCCTTTGAAAGACCCATTTTTATCTCTTTTCAGTTTGTTCAGCTCGTCCCTGGTTCTGGACAGACTCTGCCAGAAGCCTCTTGACATCGAGCCACCTACGACTTGCACTTTGAGGAAAATCATCAACCGTTTACGCAGGTACTAACTGTGTGGTGTCAACTTCCCAGCAAAAACCTTCTGACATGTGTATTATTTTTAAGATGCACGTCCTTTCGGTGTTCAAAACTGATGAATCAATTGGAGCTGACTTGCTTATAAGTATTTATTTTTTGTTACAGACAAGGGTTTGTTCCTGCTGAGAGTGTGATGAATTTTCGTAAACAGCTGGGGTGTGATACTTTCAGTAGTGAGGAAAAAGGTATAGATTTTATTGATATATGCACTTTAACAAAAACGTGTAAGGCTAAGCAACAAAATATATACAACTAACTGCTTTTCTTTAGACCCGGAGGAGTTCATCACGGTCCTGTTTCAGAAGGTGCTATGCGTAGAGCCTCTGCTGAAGCTCAGGTATGACAGACTCGCCCAGTATCAGATTACCTGTCCTGGTATTGCATTAATCTTGTTCGTATTTTAGATCCAGAGGTGAGACGTACCAGGGTACCTACACTTTCCAGATATTTATGGAAAAAGAACAGATGGGTCCCATGCCGACTGTCCAGCAACTCCTCGACACATCATTTTTGTCTAGTGATCTCAAGTTTGAAGAAGTGAGTGCTTGGAAGAATATTTGTGTAGAAAAATATGTCACTATTATTACATTTTAACATTTTACTTCACAGATGCCGTCTTGTCTGCTGGTTCAGATGCCTAGATTTGGAAACAAATACAAGATGTTTTCACACATCATTCCCTCAGTTGAGCTAGACATCACAGACCTTCTTTATAATTGTAAGAAATAGTATAATAAAAGCTTTATAGCTAATTGTATTAGCCTAATGTTCATTGTTCACTCCTAACAGCTCCAAGGGAATGCTTTATCTGTGGACACTTGGCAGAGTTTGAGTGTTTGGAGTGTTTACCAGATCGTAAGTTGCACCCAGGACGAATAAAACAGTATTGTGCAACCTGCAACACACAGGTAATTTTGTTTTAAATCACATTAACTCTTTCCTACTGCCACAAATTGTTGATGGTATTTGTATTTGTTTTTAAAGGTGCATACACATCCTACAAGACAAAGTCATTCCCCGAAACCTCTAGTACTCCCAACAGAGGCGACCACTGATGCCTTAGTGCCTAGACGTACTATGGAGCTGTTTGCTGTTCTGTGTATTCAAACCAGCCATTATGTGTCATTTGTGAAATGTGGCTCCGACCCACGATCTTGGCTCTTTTTTGACAGCATGGCAGACAGATGTGGTAAACAACGTTTCATTATTTTACACAATAAATGTGCTAGTGGTGGCAATAACTTGGATTTGAGTGTAATTTTACATAAGGCCAACTGCCCTGGCGTCTCTCAACTGTTCTTCAGCACAAATTGATGTCTAATTGTTTCACTATTTTCTTTTCTGCAGGCGATGATCAGAGTGGCTACAACATTCCTGAGGTCTGTGCTTGTCCTGAATTGGGTGACTTTCTTTCTCAGTCAGAGGAGGATTTGGCTTGTGCCAATCCTTCTCAGGTCCCTGAACTTGTGAGGAGGTTGCTTTGTGACTCTTACATGTTGTTATACCAGAACACAGCCAAGCCCCTCCCATTGTCAGATGTGCAACAGCAACCTTGAACACATGAAACACACTGAGGGGACACCGTGTTCTCAGAACAGCTTTAATCCTCCTTGGTAATACGACATATTACTGTTTGTTTATTTATAATGAAGATTCATACAAATTGTAAAAGGTGAATTTATTTAATAAATATATTGTGTTTTGTATTGTACACATTTGTGTGGTTTCTCCTTGTCATTTTATCAAAATTCTGCTAGGCATTTTAGCCTATATTAATGTAATGATTAACACAGTAGCCTGCTTACAGTGGACAATGTCTATAAGGAAACAGGACGTTTAGAGCGGGGTTAGACAAGGTTGTTTGGTGGTGCACTGATTTTTTTTCCTTATAAAAACGATGGGGCCTCCATGATGGCCCAAACTCAATTAAGCACCATTTTAGACAAATACTAATATGTGGTACATAATGGGAGTTTCAGGGTGCTCCCCTGGGAATATTTAAAAATAATTTACAATGTTTTCAGTATTTGCCAGGGACAATAAGAGGACGCATTCATTCTTCAAAATCACCACTAGTCTGATATTGCCTACACCATAGTACGTATTTAAAAGGTCGACAGCAGTTTTATTTTTGGTACCTACATTCAACTATGCATTCAACATGTATGACAGGTTAGGACTACTATAATTACATAGCACCCTCTTGTGGAAAGAAGTTAAAACAAAGGCTCTGATCCCTAGACAAGAATGCATTAAAGGCCTAACAATAAAAGAGGGAGCATTTAAGTTTTTTTTTCCATGGCCCAATCACTTTCTTACCACATTTCTATCACATATCCCATTTCCACCCCGCAGAAATTAGGACATTTCAAAACTTTGACGGTATCAACAACTAGCTTACATATACAACATTTTAGATGCATAGCACACAAAGGTATTTTTTACCGACAAATGTCTACGTTTAAAGAGGCCTACTGAGGGCCTATGGAGGGCCAAAACGGAATTGAAAAATGACCACTAGTACACGAGACAAAAAAAAGTAGTACCGTATTTGAATTTAAATAATTTGTGACGAAAATATCGGAGTTTATGTTGAATTGCTCCTTATATCCCTCACTTTAAATAAATAACAAGTTATTGTATTAGTTCTATGGAATAATCCAAACCAATCTATGCGACCTACATCGGGGTGCCCAGTTTGTGACGGGAGCGGAGCATCACCTTTAAGGAGGAGCTACACGTCTCTGAACCATTTAAATTGTGGCGCATGCGCTCTAGAGTACATTTGGGACTTGGTTCTTACACAACGACGTAGCTTCTTCATTCTGCCTACATCCCGTTACCGGCGTGGTATCTTTTCATCTTCGTCGATTTTTTTTTTAATTTACCAAACAAAGGATCCCTTAGGAAATGAGTGGGGACCACGGCCACAACGAAAACCAGGTAATCCCATTTCTGATTTGGCTCGTAGCTGATGTAAAGTTACACATCAGCGAATGGACTGCTCTTATCTTTTGGGCTTTGACAGGGAACTTTGCTAACTTCAGAATAGTGGCTGCTAGCACGCGTTAGCCTACTGTGTTTGTGTGCCAACTCATATTGTTATGAGGGCTCGTCACAGGCCCTAATTCTGTTTATTTCCAATATACCGTCAATGTTGCGTTTATCGCAAAGGTACATTTACATGGGATGAAGATGAAAAGTGTGTGACTCAAATTTCGAAGCACTTGTGGTAACCCCGGTTAGCTCGTGGGGCTTGCTAGCTGCTGCTAAGCCATTTAATCAGATGGCACAGTCAGCTAGCTGAGCTAGTTGGGAAGCTATCAAACTATCCTGACATCCAGCAAGTTCAAAGTTAGTTTTCCAGCTAGTTGGTTTTTATCACGTTTTAACAGCCTTTTAATGTTTTACAGGTTGACTGTGGCTCCAGAGTCAATGGTGAGTTGTAATGGCCCGAAAGCAGATGGTTTTAAATGTGTAATGTGTGTTTTACTGATCAAATGGAGCGCTGGGTAGTTCTTAGCTAAGGACAGAAATGGCGTCCAGAGACTAAGTCCTCTGTCTCACTCATAAGCGTCTATTGTTCAAAAGAGAGGCCTTGATGCGACCTTTGTTGACATAAATGGCACACTCTGATACATTTTTACAAAAGATCTCGATGTGTTCTATCTATCCGCTGTGGTGGTTTTAATAGTTATTGGGTTTTTGATGCTCTATTTCCTTCTCAAAAGTGAGGGTTTGGGGGTTGAGGACTTAGTCTCTGCGCCATTTTCTTTTTTCTGGAGCGGCCTGCCTGACTGCACTGAAACTCCGTCCAGGCACTAAGTGCAGGAGGCAGTGACGTGAGCTGTGAAAAGACACTGTTGAGCCGTAATGTGTATCTAATGTATATGGGAAAATTGTTAATTTTTAATTATATTTCTATTTTGTGAAATCCACACGCCCTGAAGTATTTGGAACTAGATACAAAACTTCCATGTCTTTTAGATACATCAAAGTTCATTTAATGTGTGTCAAAGTTACTTGCATATATTAACTTGAATTCTTTGAACAAGTTGGATTTGCATTAAGTAGATGATTCTCAATTTGTCCTGTTTCCAAAATCACTGGCAAGCATCAAGGTCCAATCTGAGAAAGTGTAAAGTGGTACTGGTAATAAAGTAAATGCTCATGGTGGACAGTTTGGTGTGAATTTTAAAATCAAGTGGTACATATTTAATTTTGTAATTTAAGTAACTTTTTTTTTTCTTGCCCAGACTCTCACAAACATAAAGACAAGTACAAGGAGCACAAACACAAGGACCATAAGAAGGACAAGGAGAAATCCAAGCATGGAAATGGGTAGGAGTCACACTTTCTCTGTCTAATTTTGAGAGCCATTACTGCCATCTTAACCGTCACTGAACGTTTTCTTGTATGTAATCAATACATTTTAGTGACTACAAGGACTCTTCTGACAAAAAGCATCGGGACAAGGAGAAAGAAAAGTTGAGGCACAAAGATGGCGCAGACAAGCACAAGGATAAGCACAAAGAAAAGCGAAAGGAGGAAAAGGTGAGTTTCATACTGGGATTATTATTATTTGTCCTGTCTGTACAATATGGACTTATAGGCTTGGACAGACTTTATTATTGATCCACAAGGGAAATTGCGTTGTCACAGTAGCTCAATAATGGTACCCTTATGAAAATGATTAACAGTTACACCAGTAATAATGGTGATGCATGTCACCGCTTGTGCTAATTATGTCATATCTGTTTCAGATGAAAGATGGCAAGATCAAAAAGGAGAAAGAAAATGGCTTCGTCAGGTATGTTCATTTGAAATTTGTCTTGTGGTGCAGGACAAATTGCAACCATTATTTTTGCGTAAAACTAGGTTAGTGCTGCTTAATTATAAAACTATTCACGATTTTTAATTTAGGACTAGCTATAGTTACGATTATTATCCATTTTTAATACAGATGTGAAATCAATTTGGACAAAATATTTTAGAAAAAGGCTTGTTTGGAGCTGAAACGCGTAGAAGGAACCAGCAATTTGTTTTAAACTGACTAGAACTGACTTGAGCTCATTTGAACAACCATTTTTTGTCTATTAATAATTTTGTAATCGTTGGTTGTAGTAATCACGATTAATTGGGAAATTGGAATAATTGCACAGCCCAAAATGAGGTATTTGATTAATAGAAATTACCATGATGCTTCCAACCACATTTGTTTGCTTCGTCTGTTTTTGCTGTTTGCAGAAAACTGATGCGTGTGTACTTGTTTTGCAGTTCTATGCATGTGAAGTCTGAGCCAGAAGAGGATTTTTACCACTCTCCCAAGTATGAGAAGTCCCTCAAGAGAGAGCGGGATGACGAGGAGTAGGTTTCTTTGTACTTTTGTTCTTGGCAGTCAAGGCCATCAAAATAACCGGACACAATTTAATGGTCAGTGTTGTTTTTTTAAGGGTGGAATTCAAGCCCAAGAAAATTAAGACCGAAGATAAGAAGGCTAAAAAGCGAAAGCTTGATGAGGCAAGTGGTGTAACTGTTTATTTGAAGGAGTGAAGATGTAACTTTGTAGACCTTTGTTCACCTTGTGCTGAAATCTGCCTGGAGTGAGCAAATGGCAGCCAAATTAATTTGATCAGTGAAATCGAGCAGCCTTTGTTTGCAAGGACTTTGTGCCAATTTATTGTCATACTTTTGTCTGTCAATTCTCAATTGAAATACTTAAACCTTTACATCACTTCTTTTGTATTCTTTAGTCAAAAAAGATGAAAGACAAAAAAGATGTCGCTGATGGTAAAAAGAAGGCTAAGAAAGAACCTGAAGAGAAGTGGAAATGGTGAGTTCTGCTTGGTTTCACATGGCTCAATTGTTTTGAAATGGTCTTATCGATTGGCACTACTTCCAGGTGGGAGGAAGAAAGGTACACTGATGGTGTCAAATGGAAATTTCTGGAACACAAAGGACCAGTGTTTGCCCCTCCATATGAGCCTCTTCCAAGCAAAGTCAAATTTTACTATGACGGTGAGTTGGCCTCTCAATCTTGCATTGAATTGGACTTAGGGTTGGGCGATATTATTTTCATACCGGTATAAATAAGTCCCATGATAAGAAAATGCCTTTACACCAGTGTAAACGATATTAATTTAATACTGAAAACAGCGAGTGTGCGTTCGACTGTGCGGCGCACTGTGATGACATCGAGTGCCTCACATGTATCAGAGCATGATGGGGAGAGGAGAAACGACAAAAGAGGTGGAGAATAGAAATTATAGGAAGAAATCATGCCAAGACGCGGAGGTACCTCTGTAATATGTGAGTGGTTTGGCTTCAGTAAAGCACACGTGGAGCAAGAGCCTGTATTACGCAAAGTAATGGTGATTCTGGTGCTGTCTCAAGTACAGATTCAGGGCATTGTACTGATTTTAAATGTGTGTATTGCCTCATTATCCTCACTCATTTTTGCGGAGATCTGCACTGCTCACCAAAGCCCAAAGAAAGTAGACTCACGGTGACTCGCAGATTGATAAACACGGACAGAGAAAGGCTCAAGAGCAAAGTTCTGACGCTCTAAGTTTTACAGCGGCACTGCTCTGTATCGGTGAGAGACGATGTGCTTGGTTTGCGCTGCCAGCAGCAGGGGCAGTTTTAACATATTTCCATAGGGACCCCCCAAAAATCTGACATATAATAAAAATGAAAATCACTTGATCCAAAAATTTATTTTTCAGTTGTTAAATGTCTGCATTATAATACTGGCTATTGCTGCAAAAAGGTCCAGTTCACCAAAGAATTCTGAAGAATGCAGAATTCACCAAATCCACCAAAGATCTAAAATAAACTCACTAAACGCACCAATAAATCAGTGAATGCCCTTTACAATCTGAGGCAAGTGTATTTTATTATACGGGTTCAAGTTTTATCTTTTTATACAAGGCTCCGTTGAAATTATCATATTGTATCGTGATACATACTAACAAATATCGTGATACATGCTGATGTCTATCGCCCAACCCTAATTGGAGTACCGTCATTTCCGGCCTGCTGAGCGCAGTATAAGCCGCACCAACCAAATTTATAAAGAAAGTTCACATATAGACTGCACCGGTCTATAAGCCGCATGTGTTCCTCGCACACGATGGTCACGCTGGTGCTGCCAGGTCACGTTTCAGCCGCATGGTCAGCAGTGCGGAGCGGGGAGTGCGAAAAGGCCACTGTAATAAGCTTTTTAATGGTGACTATCAACAAGGCGAGAGACTGAAGAGGCAGCAGCGCTGTTGGTGCTGCAGGTGAATGCCACAAGAGCGAGGGGCACGTAACAACGGCCAGTGCTGATTCTGTGTTGGTCACACTCCTGAGTAAGAGCGTGCACGGCTCAGGTCTGTGCCTCAATAAAAATAGATGAATTGGCCGCATCGTATAGTGTGAAAACTTTACGGCTTATGCTCCGAAGATTATGGTACATATATTTTTGGCCAGTGGAGTGGTTGATGTACTGGCCAAACTGGTTGATTTCTGGCCCGAGTGAATTTTTGTATGTTTTTGTTTTAGGCTTACTTGTGTAGGAATAATCTACAACATAAACTGCCCCCCTCTGTTTGAGACTTTCATGGTTAAATAAAGGACATTAGTTTGTGTAGGTTCTCAGTCGTACAGGAGTTGTCCATCGTAGGCAAAAATTCTTCAGTCTTCATCTGTACTCTGCAGTTGAAGTGTAGGACGTTTCAACTAGACATTAGGTACATTAGGGCTGCATGGCATAAAAAACACTTGCAATACGTGTGTGGAATGTTGTGATAACAAAATTGCTGCTACATTTTACAAAGCCGTTTCAAGAATCAACCGTTCCATTCAATTTAAACGAGTCCTTTTTGTCAAGAAGTCAAATACTAAATCGGGACCAAAACGAGGCTAAAATTGATTTGTATTTAAAACTGAACTTCTGCTAATAACTAAGTTCCATGTGTTTTCTGTGCACATCTAACAGTTGAACTTTTAACCATGGACTTACTACTTAACCAGTCGTTTCTGCACAAACATCCTTCACTATGCTGTTGGCCACTTTCATTTTTGACATTCATTGTTTTTACCCCAAACCAGCAACTGGAGTTGTTGCACCCTCTGCAGCACATTTGCAGCATGTGTCACTGTTTTAAGTACATTTATTGCTCTACAGGTAAACACATGAAGCTCAAGCCTGAAGCAGAAGAAGTGGCCACATTCTTCGCCAAGATGCTTGAGCATGAATACACCACTAAAGACATTTTCCGCAAAAACTTTTTCAAGGACTGGAAAAAGGTAATGGCTAGTGCCACAATTGTTGAATTAAATTGAGGCTTCACACTTGAAATTCTTTTTTGTTTAGGAAATGACATCAGAAGAAAAGGGCATTATCACAGACTTGAAGAAATGCGACTTCACTGAAATGGCAGACTACTTCAAGGCGCAGTCTGAAGCCAGGAAGGCAATGACCAAAGACGAGAAACTGGTGACTTTCTTTTAATCCTGAACATCTATCATGTGACATTTGTCCATGACTGAATATTTCAATGTCTGTGTCCTGCAGAAAATTAAAGCAGAAAACGAGCGCCTCTTGCAGGAATATGGCTTCTGTATAATGGACAACCACAAAGAACGCATTGCCAACTTTCGCATCGAGCCCCCGGGTCTCTTTCGAGGTCGCGGAGATCATCCTAAAATGGGAATGCTCAAACGCCGCATTAGGCCCAAGGACATCATCATTAACTGTAGCAAGTATGTTTTTTTTAATTTTCTTTATGAGAGCTCTAATAATTTTCAAGAAATCTGTTAAACGAGCACATGGTCATACTGCAAATAAAATACTCCTTATTTTACAAGCGTTTTATCCTAAATCAATTTTAGCCCCAGTAAATATAACGGTCTAAATTTGGGGACTTCCGAAATGCTACATGGGGTTAATGGTGCATTTCAAGCTATAACCTAATGTGGCATAAAGTCTTGAAAGGGTATTAAATTCATGATTTGTGCCTAGACTGTAGATCACCATGTAACCCAGTCTGCTCTCTACAGGGACTCTAAACACCCCGAACCCCCCTCTGGCACTAAATGGAAGGAGGTTCGTCACGATAACAAAGTCACCTGGCTGGTGTCGTGGACAGAGAACATTCAGGGCTCTATCAAATACATCATGCTGAATCCAAGCTCAAGGATAAAGGTAAGGCCTGTGAGCTTTTGTTTCTCAGGCAGCCATTGTGCAGTTTACGTCAAAGATTCTGAAAGGCCCTGGGTGTGGCCTTTCTACGTGAAGTTTGCATGATCTGACTCAATGGGCTTCTTCCTGGGACAAATAAAGTCTCAACACAAGTCTATAGCGTTGAGGGATTAATGTATTGATTTCTCCTTTGTCTTTAGGGGGAGAAGGACTGGCAGAAATATGAAACTGCCCGTAGGCTGAAAAAGTGTGTGGATCGTATCCGGAACCAATACAGAGAAGACTGGAAATCAAAAGAGATGAGGATCAGGCAAAGGGCTGTTGCGCTCTACTTCATTGATAAGGTCTGTTCGAAAGCATGATGCCCCGCTAAGTTTGTGCTTAAAATGTAGTGGTGGATTTACCGAGTGCTTAAATAACAGCGAGCGATGATGTCCCTGTAAGCCTGCTTAAATCCCTCTGTCCTGATGTGCACTAGCTGGCCCTGAGAGCGGGTAATGAGAAGGAGGAAGGGGAGACTGCGGACACTGTTGGCTGCTGCTCTTTGAGAGTGGAGCACATCAAACTTTCCCCCGAGAAAGAAGGACAGGAGTTTGTGGTCGAGTTTGACTTCCTGGGTAAAGACTCCATCCGCTATTACAACCAGGTCCCTGTTGAGAAAAGGGTAAACTATATCACTGTTTTTTAATAAACGTTCATGAGCTGTGCTCTCTGCTGATACACATGCAAATCTGTCTCCAGGTGTTCAAAAATCTGCAGCTGTTTATGGAAAATAAAGAGCCTGATGATGATCTGTTTGATCGCCTGAATGTAAGAATATGGTTTATTCCAAACAAAACTGCAATAAGTTTGGGTTGAAGAGCCCCCTCATAATACACAAGGGTCTGAATTTTGCTTAGAAAAGGGACATAAATGAGAACCTTATCTGCCCCAGTCCCAATACATCAGGGGTTCCACGGCATTAAGTCATTAAATGAATTGTCAAAAATAAGGCCTTAAATGTCATTAAAAAGCATTAAATCAAAAGTTCCTGGAAAATAAGGACATTGTTCAACTACTTTTACTGTAGAAGTTTGGCAAAAATCCCAAAATAGTCTAGACTGCTGTTTGGGAAGAAATTATACATTATTTCTGTTCAAAAGTTGTCAGTTTCAAATCTCTATTGAATATGGGAATTAATATTGAATGTGCATCAATTTGTGCCGTTTCTGGCATTAATGTATTTTGGCATTAAATTTGATTTGCTAATACCGGCATAAACCCTGTACATAATCCAAATGAACAATAATTCAATCGAAACTTGATCAAAGCAATATTTTTACTCTTGCAACAATAAACAAAACGTCTCATTAACAAATACGAATTGCATGGCCTGTGTATGAAATGTACTTGGATTTTTTTCCGCCTAAATGTTGACCATTTGTTTAACCAAATCCTTTGTCGCCTTGTTTCTAGACCTCAGTTCTGAATAAACATCTGCAAGAACTGATGGATGGTCTGACCGCTAAAGTGTTCCGTACCTACAATGCCTCAATCACTCTCCAGCAGCAGCTGAAGCAGCTCACTTCTTGTGTGTAAAAGTGTGAAAACATTGCAAACCTGTCTTTGGCCAAATCTTTTAGCTATAATTGTTTTTTTTAAATTGTTTTGTAGCTGATGACAACATTCCAGCCAAGATTTTGTCATACAACAGGGCAAACCGGGCTGTAGCTATTCTATGTAACCACCAGAGGGCTCCACCAAAAACATTTGAGAAGTCCATGCAAAACCTTCAGGCAAAGGTCAGCATTTTTATTATTTCAAAATTTGTGTACATTGAAATTGAATTAATTATATTCTGTGCTTGTGTGTTTATTAGATTGATGCCAAAAAGGATCAGCTTACAGACTCCAAGCGAGAACTCAAAAGTGCTAAAGCTGATGCCAAAGTACGGAGGGATGAGAAAACCAAAAAGTGGGTATTTCTGTATATTTTTCTACATTTCATGCCATGTGTAGCATATTAACGTTTTGATCATTGTTTAGAGCTGTGGAGACTAAGAAAAAGGCTGTCCAAAGAATAGAGGAACAGCTGATGAAGCTAGAAGTGCAGGCTACTGATCGTGAAGAGAATAAGCAAATTGCCCTCGGTACTTCCAAGCTAAACTACTTGGACCCTCGTATTTCAGTGGCTTGGTAAGAGACTTGTGTACTAGAGGAAATCGTCTTGATGCGTTTTAGCCCATTTAACAAACTTTCTTCATCTTAGGTGCAAGAAGTGGCAAGTTCCTATTGAGAAGATCTACAACAAAACTCAACGGGAAAAGTTTGCCTGGGCTATTGACATGGCTGAGGACGACTACGAATTCTGAATAAAGTTTGTGGTTTTCACTACACACTTTTTTATACTTTTAGCATAACTGAATTGTTGGCCACTCTTGAACAATTTTAGACCATTTGAAAAAGGGGCATCGACAAAGTAAATGGAATGCGCCAGATGACAAAACGTGGATGGGAAAACATCTGATCGGAGATCGGGCTGAACTAAAGCCACGCCAGAGCAAGGCTTAGGCAACTGTCGGAACCTTTAATTTTCTCTTGGTCCTTCACTGGAGTTTCCAGAACTTTCTGTAGCTACAGTATCAAGCAAAAACAAATGCTTTGTATTGTTCACTTTGTATTTTAGCTCTCCCATGAATTATTAATGGATCTATATTTTGATAGAGAAAGTAAATCAAATGAATTCCTTAAATACACCCACGCGCCTTTGATAAAATCGATGCAAGTTGACTGAGTGATGTGTGTTCGAGTTAGTACTTATGTGTCTTGTAGAAAAAAATTCTAAACTGGATGATGAATTGTTAAACATGATGGACGATGCCTGGGCAAGTGAAGAGAATATTGCAAGCATATCAATACTGACTTGCGCTAACGGAATGTGAATATCTCTTTTACAAGCTTCAATCAGGGATTTCTTTTTCATTGTAAATGTGAACCATTATCACCTGTGTTGCGAGCAACTTCTCTTGCTTTGCCCAGTATCGGTCTAGTTTTTAACTGATTTAGTAAATTGTACAAAAAGATTCTGTTACTTGAAAATAATGCTATCATGTATTTAAAGTCAGTAATGGAAATGTTTTTCCGAGTAACTGCGAAGGGACTTAACTTGCCAAAAATCAACTGTTACAGTTTTGGACAGATTTTGGATTGTGTAAAGATTAAGGAAATGTAACATTTTATGTGAACTATGTTCATTTTATTTCACTCTTGCAATAGGAAATTTGTAATTAGGTGTAAAGTCAACATGCTATTCTTGTTCTACCTTTTTGTCATAGCCTTTGATCATGTTTGAATTTATTGCTCATTGTAGGTTGAAAATAATGAATAAAAATCCTACAAATACATTGGTCTTGGCCTGTCATTTTGAGTTTAAATATTACTTCTGTAATGGTTAACTTCCCATATCATTTGTGTGCCCATATTCCAAACTCTAGTTACTGTCACCAGTGTTGGGCAGTTACTTTAACATGGTAATCTTTTCTGTATTACTAGTTACAGCATTAAAAATGTACTGTTTGTATTGCATTACTGTTGCAGAAATGTAACTGAATTACACTTTGAGTTACTTTAGGCAAAAATACTATTGAATAGTGATAATGCCACAGAGCAGAAGTGTAGTCTATTCCTTTTCCTCAGCCGTCCATTCTTTTGTTTTGACTGTTTGCTACATTAGACTCTTTCTACATGAGTATCCAACTTATTTGGGGGGAGTTGCACTTGTAACGAGTTACTGGAATTGTAATGACTAATATAGGGTGACTAGATTGTTTTATTTAAAAAGTGGGACAATGTCTTTTTCCTGGTAAAACTGTTAATATTTTGACATGTTACAATTTTTTTATTGGTTTGTCCAAGTTAACACTAAAGTGTTAACAATTAATCAAGAGAAACTAATCACGGGTGCTTCACACGTTACAGTATCTGTATGTGGAGATCACATGAAGAGACTTCATTACACATTACAAACCGCAGCAGTTGCTTTTTTCCCACATATGAAATGAAACGTGAATGCTTTAAGTTAAGAGCATTTTATGTGAGCCTAGTATCAATAATGAATGTAATAATTACATTGAAATGAACAGTGGTTAATCTGATTTACAGCACTCACATTTATACCACTTAAAGCAAAGTGCATTGGGGATCACAATGGCTAAAACTGGGACACCTGGGACAGATCTGGTGTTAAACGGGGACAAAACAATGATTTTGGAGAAATCCTTGCTGACATGGGACAAAGCAAGGACTCAAAACTGGAACTGTCCTGGGTAAACTGGGACATTTTGTCACCCTTATAAGTAATATATTCCTCAGTTACTGAAAAAAGTAATCTATTTCTGTAAGTAGTTGCTTTGGTAATGAGTTACCCCCGACACTGACTAACACGGGTTTGTGCTCCATCTTCACAGCAGGACCAGGACCCTCTGCACTGGCGGCGCCTCACCAGTAGATGGGGCTGCACACTTTCCACTTCCACACTGTCAGGCCTCACAGCTCACACTGAATACATTAATTACTCCACACTCTTGAAGGTGTGTCCTGACGATGAAAATGCGACATTGTTACTTGGTGAGTATTGTTTATTCTGTAAAGATTCATAAGTGTAGAAAGGATGATACAACAGTGCATTACGATCAGACTATTTCATAAAAGTTTAAAAGTGATCATAACACCGTAAGTCCAGATTCCATTTATTTAAAACCAAAATAATTTGTAACATTCGACACAAGTGCATACACTGCTGGTAGGAGATCAACCTCCAATTTCACTTTGGATGGTATAGCACCGTTCTTAGCTATTAGCAGCTTGACAAAGATGCAGCTTAATAGGATTCATGTAGTGACTGAATGTTTATATAACACAAGAAAATTCAGAGAGGAGAGCAAAGTTCTCCCCATTTGGCTCTCTAGCTAGCACAATATCTCACTCTGTCAGTGCCTAGGGACCAAATTGATAATTTGTTTTCTTTTTTTTTTGCCTGTAACAATATTTGATACAATTACAGCTTAAACATCTCCAAGTGTACAGAAAGCAGCACAATATTTTTTTTCACAGATATAGACCAACAGTGACCATCAATGCACTGGCATGTAAATTTTTTTCATGTTTCTTTTTTTTTCTTTTTCTTTTTTTTAAGACAGCACAATAGCCGAAAAGCATGGTGATGGACAGACGGTCATCAACACTTAGACAGAGCTGAGTAAGGCAACGTTAGCGTGACAGGCTTTTCTCTGTTCGTTTGCAGGGCAGTGTAGTGTATTGATCTTCACAGCAGTCAATACCTTTACTGTGGGGCAGTGTGATTTTTTTTTCTTTTAGCATTGTCTTCATTAGTGCATTGTATATAGTCTCTTGCGTGTAGCTGAACTGCAAAGTGATCACTAACATTTATACATATCTAAATAAAACATGTTTGATTGCATCTGGACTTACAGTGAACTACAGAAGAGTAAATAGAATTGAATAACCAAAGAACGGAAAATGTAAAATTCAAGGCAGTGCTGAAGTACTGGTTGCTAAAAAAGTAAAAAATATCACAAAGCTAACAATAACAATTCCTCGACACGTGTTTGTCCAGTCAGTACAAACTCTCTTGTATAGTGCAGATTCGATCATATACTGTATTCATATATGCTTTTCTCCATCTGACCCAGAAACAATCTCTCGGCCCTATCCTATCTTCGCTTATTCAAGTCAGTTATCCAGTCAGTGTGCGTCTTTTCTCGTTCTTTTCTTTGATCCCTCATACTGACCTCATTGTGCACCCTCCCCACACAACCACAAAGAAGCATGAAAGGCTTTAAACATCACAGGATTCAGAAGGTGAGAAGTTCTTTCTTTTGACGATGGCGGGACGTGATGGCAGATGGAGTTGGAGGAGGGGTGGGGGGTATTCACAGTTACAGTCAGAGTCCTATGGTCCAGCTACAATCACATCTGCTGTCATGAACACTCTGGTAGACCACAGCCAGGGAGCAAGCCAGCCTTCCGACATGGTCTTCCTCTGGCAAGACCGGGCCTGTTACCTCACACCTCCAGGAGCTCCATCCTCAGGCGGTCCCTGACATACACACATAAACAAACAAACAGAGAAGACTGTCAACATGTGATCTCAACCACTGTGCTCTACACCGAGTGCACAGGTTAAACTACTTTATGGAAATCCATCATCGTAGACAATTGTCATAATTAATTCACATATATTAGCATGCACACTCAATCAATAATTCAGCAGCCCAGACTCATCTAAAAATAGCTGTTTAAACACAGGGCTTTGATTGTCTGAATAAGCTCCTCATCAGTGTTGAGTACCTGTATGTGAGCACATCTCCTGTCACCTTTCTACTGTACATCACACTACACTGACTACAAACACAAGCTGTCATGCTTTCATCACTCCACCTGGCTCCTATTGTTCTCCAATTGATAAACAAAACTGAGCTATCAAAAGAATCACAGACATTCTGAGGCCCTAGTCCTAATTTTGATCATATTGATTGAGTCTGTGTCATACCTGGCCTGATTCGTGTCATTCTGTTGTTCCATCAGTGACTGGTTGGCCATTGGCTGCTGATGGTCCTCTGCATTCTGTGACCAAGGCCCCTGCAGGACTCCCATAGGTGCGGCCTCTTCATGAGCAGCTCTCATGGTGCTCTCCTTGGACCCCATCAGACCGAGCAGGGGTGGGTATGAATCCTGCCATACCATCTGCTGACCTGAGCTCAGGCTTCCTCCTTCAAGGTGCTTTATTATGTCTTGCTCTGCAAGTTTCTTTTTGTCTAGAAGGTCCTTTTGTAGCTCAGTTTCAGTGTCACTGTTGCCCATCTGGGGCTCATGGTCTGCAGGTAAGCGCTGATAAGTCCCAAGCCACTTTAACTGCCCATTCTTGTGGCTGTACCGACTATCACTGAACCAGCGTACAACCTCAGACTTGGGCAGACCTGTTTGCACACTTAACTCCTCATATTGCTGACTGCTGGGCCAGCGAGTGCTGGAGAACACTTGTCTGAGGACGTGCATCTGCTGTGGGGTCTTGTTGCTCCAAGGAGGAGAAAAGGACGACTGAGGGGTGGACACCTCTGTTGTCTCAGGCTTGTGTTCTTGGTGAACACTCTCAAGAGTATTCTCTGGTGCATTCATCTGTATCCTCTTGAAGTTAATTTTAAGAGGGTGCATTTTCAATTCAGGCCCATTTGAGTCTGCAGCTAGAGGGTCTTCATCCTTAATGAGCTGCTGTAGGATTGACATGCCTTTAAGAGAGAAGTTCAGTTTGTTCTCATCTGTATTAGATGAGTTTTTCATAGTGATGACAGTAGTGCTGGTGTTTTCAGTTGGGGATTTGCTGGCATGGTTCAGGCTAGGGGCACTATCGATACAGCTTGTTCTAGTGTATTCATTGTTAACACTTCTGTTGGTGTTCTTGCGGGTGTTGACACTGCATTCATCATCGTGGAGCTGTTCTGGTGGATTGTTAGTGCCGCTGATGTGATTGTTAGGGGAGGGGGATTTGCTGGTGTTGATTAAACTCACTGGGTTTTTGGTACCATTTTGTTCTTCCAATCCAGTTGGTGAACTGCTCTTTAAGTTTGGTTTGCCATTAATTTCAGCAACACAGTGCTCATTATTGCTAATGTTGGCAGAACTGTTGATCTCGCTTATGTTAACTAGTTTTGTGTTGACAGTCTCACCATTACTAATGCTACTGCTGCAACTGCTGCTCCGACTGCTGCTGAGACCAACAGGTAGGTCAAGACCATTACTCTTTTCTGGTTCCACAGTAGCTGGCGTGTTCCTGGTAAGTACCTGGTGGGTTCGGAGAGCAGATGGAAACCTTGGCGGCAAAACTGAAGTAGAATATGAGACTCTTGTGACATTTGGATTGGTTGACATGTTGGCATGTTTTGAGATGACTCCAACAGGTCTGGTTTTCATAATGCCATAAGGAACTTTGGCCATTGGGAAGTTTGGTCCTTTAGAGCTTTGATGGACTGTGTGGTGGACAATGTGATTGACCTGCCGTGGTGCAGCGGGCTGTTTTTGAGTTGCTCCACCTTGGAACACTGTATTGAACATCTTCCTTCTGGCTTCTTCGATCTCTTCAGGAGACCAGCTTATGCCCTGCTTGAGTCTCTGGGCAGTGAACCACAGTTTGATCTGCTCTTCCGGGAACTCTGAGACCACCGTTAGGTAGCAGAGTTCAGCTTTGGTCGGATAGGGGAACTTGCCAAAGGATGTCTTGAGAAAACTGCTGGTGTCCATGGCAGCATCATAAGTTGGGATGCTGCTTAGGGGGATCATCACCTTTGGAAGGTCCTTATTGGAATCAGAGGAGCGAGGGGAATAAAGGGAGGGAGTGTGCTGGTGAAAGACTTGGTTGGACACTGTCTTAATCTCGTGAGAGACAGTGGTCCTCGGCATAGCTGAGGCTCCAGTAACACTGGCAGCCCCATTTACAGGCACATTTGTCAGCATGCTGGGGTCTACATCCTTTCCAGTATCTATCTTTCGTACCTCAACCGTGTGAGAAATCACAATCCTTTTGTGCTCCCCCTTAGATTTAATAATCTTTGCAATGGGTGTTTTGGTTAGGGGGATGCCCAATTCCTTATCTTCTCCACTGTCAGTGAATAGGCTCTGCTCCACAGTTGTGATGCCATCCCTTTTGTTAACCGTCAGGGAGGCAGTGACCAAGCCCTCCATTATTTTTGGGTGGGTGTTGGCGTTATGTAGAGCCAGAGCTTCAAAGCGAACTACTGACATCCCACAGTTCAGGCAGTAGAAGGTGGGCTGGGCTCTAAAGTCTAAGTGGCAGTTGTGCATGTGATCCAAAAAGTAGTTCAGATCTCTGGATTCAAAATGGCAGGGGTGACAGCTATAGGTGCCTCCTTTCTGCGTCTCACTCGCACTGTTAGACTTGTGAGAGCAGTGGCCAGTCTCCTCTCCAGAGATGCTGAGTATGCTGTCCTCTGGGATTGTCGGCAGGAGCTCTGGTAGAGAGCCCAGGATGATTTCCTCGCGCGCATGTTTGGATTTGGATGGTATCATACAGGGTACAGTGGATTTCCTTTTGCTGGCCATGGTGATTCTCTGTGGAGATGACAGAGTGGGTGGTTGGTCTGGCTTGATGAGAACACAGGGTGGGTGGACAGTGGAGAGGGTAGAGTTGACTTTAGTGTCATGGACCAGCCACTATATCACAGTGTAGCTTCATGCCTTCAGACGACGCAGGACTCCTGTCACATGGAGAATCCTGCAAGAAACAAAGCACAAAAAAATGCTAATTTGCTCATTTAAATCATTCACTGAGAATTGGCAGGCGGCAGAACGTCCACATATAAAGAATGGTGTGTGTATTTATTTTTCAAATTTGATTGGTGTGAAAAAAACAGAAATCTGTCACGTATGAATAGTACATTACTTGGCTGTGATTTACTTGATAAGAAATTAATGGCATGAATTATTTATTAGATGAATTACAGTAAGCAGAATACAAAGGATGCCAATAGCCCCACACAGGATAATAGGTGTAGGTGGAAAAGCAGTGTTAGAAGAGTGGGAAGTGTGCAGCAATTAGAGTGCGAGTGAAATTGTATCGTTTTATTTTTTATTTCACACATACAGTATGATTAGTCGAGTATTTAAAACCAGCGACTCAGAAATTCACTTAATCATTAGCAAAAGCCTGTATGGTAAGAAGACAATTTCTGAAAAAGTAACCCTGGCTTCATACTTTCAGGTATTTTGTGCTGCAGTCAAAATATTGAGGATGTGGATAAAGGCTTTCTATGACTTTTTCTTCATAATAAAAAACCTCTGGGCAGAGCAGATACACATACTCCTACACAGCCTCATTCAGTCAGTGTTCCTTTTATTTACTTGATTTACAGACTACTGTCTAGCTGTCACTTTTTATGAATTTGGGGGGAAAAAAGAAGCGTGAAAAAGCAACAAAGACAAAAAAAAACGGCGCCTAACCTTGATGATATTTTACTTCTTTTTTTTTCTTTTTTGATTTGAAAGATGAACATTTTTGTGGCAGGGGTTCACACATGCACAAGAACGAAAGAAAAAAAGCTTTATGAAATATAAATTGTCTGTCTCACCATGTTAATAATGGGATATTTGAATCTATTTTTTCCCCTTGCCTTGGTCTGCCACTCTGAATTGGTTAACATCAGAAAATGAAAATTGTCCTCAGAATACCCCAGAGGTTTAGCACCTATTGAGTGGGATGCACTTCACCACTCCATAATAAGAGACCTAACCCTGCAGCTATTTTGCACCGTCTGAATCCAATAAATAAATCCAAAATATGTAGTAAATTACACACGCATTTATACAAATAATTAGTTCATATTGAGGTTAATTTGGTTTAATTTACATCCTCAAGTATTTTCAATTACTTGCAGAATGCACCAGTCTTTCTTGAAGCCTATTGTGTCTAAATTATGCACTGCTTTCAAACACTCGTGGTGAAGAAAATTTGTGCATGTGATGTTACACTGTGCCACCTCTCGGTGCAGCGTGGTGTCAAGAAAGGAAAAAAGTGAGGCGCTTGTGTGCGAGAGTTTCACAGCTGTGAGCCGAGAACGGTGTTATTCCAGGGCCTCCAACGCTCTCATAAGGTCTAAGGAGGTTACTCCAAACACATCTGAAGCCATTTACAAGCTGCCGGCTCTAACCGCCTCATCCTACATTTGTTCGCGAGCAGCATGACATCGTGTGCATGCATACGGAACACAATACACAGCTTACTGGCTGCACAAATCCATTAGCAAGCCACATCCACCGGCTTTCTCTTCTGACAATACTCCAGTCATAAGGATGGATACGGATTGTCTCTGCCGTCTTGGATATTTCTCTGCTTTTGGCTTCAATTTAAAAACTCTATTCTCTGAAAAAGCCACAAATATTTGACAGTGTCTTGAACGAGACAATGAGAACACACTGGTGAGTGTTTCACCAGCAATGGAGCCAATTGTTTGAATACACAGAACTGAAAAAATATGATTTTCCTTAAAACAACTTGTGTTTTTCAACGCTCATTCACTCTTACTTTATTTTGACAGTAAAATAATATTAATGTGGTAGAAGGGTTAGATAAGAAAGAACGATATCGCTAAAATGATAGCTTTTTAAAAGGACTAATCAGATTCAATGTAACAGGAATGAGTCTGGTTTAGATCTTCACGCAGCACTTTAAGGTTAAGGTGAAATTTGTTCTAGGAGCAGTGAACTGACTGGATGTTAAGAGTTTAGACCCCAGAACTAAGATAAGGAGCATCTCCTCTGCTGGTCTTGGTCCTCCTCCTCCACATGGTCCCGGTTGAGGTCAGGTGTTTTGTTGTGACACACCTTTTCAATAATGACACGGCTGTATTCTGACGGCTTCACCTGCCAGCTGGAGGATGGTAGCAAAGTGCCCACTAATATATTAATTAATTTTGTACAGTAAATCAAGGGCCATTGTACTGCAGCCTCTGCCATCTACTTTGGATGGGAGGCAAATACATCCTGGCCACAGTTAATCACAGGAGCTCTTAAAGGCACACTCGCCAGCATTCATTCATAAGGGGTCATTTAAATCGATTCCCCTGCCTATTTTGAAATTGCCTGAATATTTCAATAAGCCTTGTGTATACAGCTCTAAAAATACATAAACCTTGCATTTCCCAAAAAAATATTTAGTTTAGAACACCCAGACTATCCATCACTTCAGACAGTGAGAAATGGGAGCAAAAAAGTGTTGCATTTCTATTTTTGCTGAGTATTTTTGAAGCATTGAGGGAAAAGTAAGACATCAAAGTGAGGCTTGTGCCCTCTGTGTGAACTGTGTAATACACACACTACAGTGGGAGCGCAGCAGAAGCCAGTTCTGAAAAACGCACTGATGTGTGACATACTGCCAAAATGAGTCTCCTTCTAACACCATCTACTCATAAGAGACAGGCTTTACGTTCTTATCCATGACATGTACAGCTCACATCCTTGGCCAATACCTCACAGCTAAGAACAACGATTTGCTGTGTGTCTGGTTGGTTGGTTGCAGTAAAGACAATCGGACACACTTTCGCTCTCAATTGTTAAGTCACACGGCGTTCATCGACTTTAAAGCGCTTTCACAACTGTCCTCTTTGACTGTGTCCACGTGTACGTTCACCGCCGGCTGGATGGTAAATAAAAGATGAATCTGTTCCAGAATTAAAGCCCTCAAATGACTGCCCCAACAGAACCCTGCACTCCCTGACACACTGTGACAGCTCCATGCAACTAACCTTCTTTTTTTTTTCGTCTGCCTTTATGGACGGATCTACAGAATCGGGCATAAAACAAAACAAAACAAACAAACAAAAAAACTAGGTCACCAGCATCTTATGCAGTAATCCCGGTTCAGAGCATCCAGACGCAGGCATGTGCTGTATGTTTGGCCGCCAGAGAGGTCATGATATCCTCTAACGGCACACTCGATTAACCCCTGCTGAGGACACCGCGCTCATTCAAAACTGCCTTCTACTGAATGAGGGATTTAGGAGTGTGCTTTCACGCAACAGCGGCATGTATCGGAAACAGCTGGGAGAGAAGCTGCTATATTAGGAGGTGCAGAAGAGATTTCACTTTCTCAGTTTATTGTAGTTGAAAGCACACATTTTCTTTCTCTTGTTTTGGCTGTGTATTAAGTGAACACCTCATTCGCTCTAATGTTCTCCGCCTAAGACCGCAAGAGTAACCGTCTTATTCAAACGTTCAGGAATACTGTTGTCGTACTTTGTTGCAATAAAGTAACAGTATAGTGAGTGCAGGTTTGGCTGTCCATGGCAGGCTTTACTGTAGAACCAGCCGAATCAATGGTGGCTCCCTGTAGCTATGTGAAGCGATTGAATTTGTCCAACAAGCTGTACTGTGTGCTGTATGCGAGCCAGGAGCTTCACACAGAATCAGATAGACAATAATGTGATGCCCAAGGTAATTTGGTCACGGTAGTAGGCTGTGACTGGTGCGCTCCCGGAGGGGACACCGCTCTCCACTTCCTGCATGAGAAAGCCAAAGATGAGCCAAAAGTTGAGGAAGGTTACGTAAAAAATCAGGTCATCTATCAAAAGAAAAGGCTGTTTTATCTGGCCCATAAACCAGACACTGAGGCTTCCCAGACAGAGAGCCACTGAATGGCTTGTATTGAAAAGCAGGGCCTTGTGTTACAGCAGAGAGGTAGATACGGTTCAGACGATCACTGTCCCAACTGTGTCGTATGTCCCGTGCTGGCACCGGCCACTTGGCACAAGGGGAGGAAGCCCTTTGGATCGGGGCAGACGGAGACAGTCCGGTGTGTGAAGAAGCAAAGCCAGAGAACACCCACGAGTCAAGACTGGAGATGGCATCTGTACAAGTTCTACACGTGATGATGATAAGTAAAGGCTCAGAGACAGGAATAAAATGAAGCGACGCTACAGTAATTAACCTAGTAACAATTCTTGAAAAAAAAAAAGAAAAGGGAAAAAATGTGACGAACGAGTACGGAACAAGTCCAGTCCAGTACGAGGAAATGCACAATTTCAAGCCTTTATCTAAGACACTGTATTGGTTATTATATACTATTCTGTACAATACAGCTCAACATTTCAAGCAGGAATAGCACTGTGGAACGGGTTAGATATGGAGACTAAGAGGAGTACAACACTAGGACACTTCAAAAACATTTATATAATGGCTAATGGATGACACACATAATCATTATCACACATTCATAAACAGGCACACGGTTGGGTCTCTGGGTCGAGTTTGGATGCCACATGATCATTGACTATAAACAGCGGTTCAGTGAATGCTTTTTTCTATTTATATTACCTTAGAAAAATGTATGGTTGTATTTTGTATGATCAAAAATGAAAAAATATATAATGTATCTATGTATATGCTATGTGTGTGTACATATTTATATACATTATACTGTATGTATGAATATATGTATAAACTGTTATTTTTTATTTTAATTAATGATATTGGTTTTTGTATGACCATAAGCGATAAAACGTAAGATATTTTCCCTGTCGTTTTGACACAAGCGTTTCAGAACAAATAGGATTATGACAAGTTTAAATTCTGATGGGCTTTATGCGTTCCGCCTGATTAAATTGCAGCTTTTAAGATCCGCAGGAGGTCTCCCTTATGTGCTCTTACACATCGATTTCCATAACAATATTATATTTACATCTCATTAATATTTTATTATCTCCTTTTGTACTTTTAAAAGCCAAAAACCTGAAGGTTCAGCCCCAGATTCGATCCCAGCGAAAGGAGGCAGCGTGTATTTCTTTCAGCACCTCATAAACTGCTGCAGTAATTACAATATTACAACACAAAAACATGGCCCAGTCTACCGCCGGCCCCGCTACCAGTGGGAAGAGGCAGGCAGCGCGGAGACATTAAAATTTAATTCAAAACAGTCCGCTGATTGAGCCACTCCCATTGGCCGGGTCACCTACAGTTGACATTATAGCAGACGGAGATTGGCGTTTTGTTGTGTCACTTGAACAAGAGTGTGGAAGGCAGACTGGAGGAACAAGGACAAAGGGAGACAAACTCCGACATTTGGGAGAAAAGTGACTGATGATGATGACAGGCTCAGTGTGCTGTTTCAATATTCTTCCCCGCTGACACCTCGTAGACACACACACACACACAGACGCACACACATACACATACACACACACACACACACTCCTATTGCACCTCCACAACAGTTAGCGCCGTCTCTTTGAACCCCATCACTGGCAAGGACTCTCTGATGAGCTAAAAAAAAAAAAAAAAAAGGAGGCAGGAGGCATGAATTTGTCAACATTTGTTTTGTGTCTAATTATTCCTGACAGTGATTCGCATCTGTCTGGAGAGCCTTCTTCAAAAACCCACAAATTGACCTGGTGTCTGGAATGAAGCGGAAAAAGATAAAAATATACACACATATATATTTTTTCAAATCCACGCAGAAGCCGCGCTTTTTCCGCCAAATGTCCATTAAATAGATTACCGCCATGTGAGCGGATCAGCTGGACACCCAAATATAAGCCAGACATGGAGAGCAATTAACACGCAGCATTGTGGAAGAGATGGGGAATGGGGGAACAATGGCGTCTCACTTAGAAGAGCAACGATGTGATGTGGCGCTGGGTAGTCACAGACAAACAGGGCTGGTTGAATCTGAAATTGTTTTTTTTTCTGTTTGTATGTCTGTCCGGGGGTGTCCGTCAGGTTGCCAGCGGGGACTAATAGAGGGCTTTGGTGTGTCAAAAATAAGTGGACAAGCTTTTGAGTGTACAGTATACGGACGAGTGCAATGGGCATGCCGGGGTGTTGAACTTGGAAACAACAAAAAGAAAAGACAACAATGATCAGGGTGAACTTTAACGATGAAAGTAATGTATGTGGAAAGTATGCAAAGTAAAGTAAATACAGCAAGTGCGTGGTATACTGTAGTGATGCGTGTTTCATTTACAGAAAAGGATCTAGCCATTAATGTTGACTTTGTTAAAATACAAAATTATTCTTGTATACATGGCCAAATTTAATAAGCACTTATCGCTGTAATATTTTGTTCCCCACATTGAAAACACAGCGTCAATAAATGAAACCCTTTTTTAAAATATAACTCACTTGCGTTTTTAGTTATTGACAGCATTGAAAGATAAAGGAGCAAAGCCAGAGTCAAACCCTGAATAATATGTAGTAATAATATGTATATTACATATAGAATAAATGCAATAATTGTAAATAAAATATATGTTTTGTCTTTAGAGAGAATGCAGTAGAAGGGTTTGGAGGTTTCTTTACATTCGACATGTGATGTGCAGGGGACATTCAAGAATCGCAGGGTCATAAGCTCATGACTGATTTAGCAACATCTTTGAGCGTGGCCAGTTTTGTGTTCAAGACATGGCTGCTCTGTTCTCTCCCCATTGTAACACCAGAGAGCTGTGTGCATATTCATGTCTTAATGTCGGAGACGCAGGTGCTGTCAGCCATCGCTCTCCTCCTCTGCCTAATCTCCACACACACCCTCACCTCCACTACTGCAGCCGCGTCCACTGGGAGACCGGGCGCTGGTGCCACTCATGTGTTAACATCACCATGGCAACTCCTCTCTTCCCCTTGCCCACCACGCCACACAGCAGAGTCCCCTGCCCACACCCACCGACCTCAAGACACAAACAAAGTGAATTCCTCCTCGCACTGCATCCGGAGCAAACTTAATCCCTGACAGCCATCTTTAAAAAGTCTAGTCATGGTTCAAGTCTCTTTACAGTAACTTCGGGTGAGGTCCGTAACCACTACTTCGCTTTCTTAATTGCATAGCAACAGAGACATTCCTGCATCACGGTTGGTGAAAAAAAACACCAGTCGTACACAGAGTGAGGGCTAACAGTTTGTACAAGGGTTGGGGACGCAATTGGATACGGAATATAGTACGAAACAAAGATAATGGTAGTATCACCGCACCTGTAATGTAAAAAAAATACTTAAACTGCTATAGACATAATATTTTATTACATTTCAATGAAAATGATATCCAAAACACTTCAAGTCACTTTACAGAACCACAGTTCAAAATGACAAAGCAAATCTTCAAATATACTTTTTTATTTTTTTTATTAGAATTGTTCTTTTGTAAGATGCTGCTAAAGTAATTTGATGCGGTGCAATGTGATAAAGCAGAATGAAATACGAGGTAAGTCAAACATGGCGCACTCGTATGTGTTCACTATCTCTGGTGTTGACACTTAACTTGGCCAAATTGTTGTGTCCCATTTGATCGTTCTGGTAAAAACTAATACTGTCCAAAGTTCGGCATGTGTGGCCTAGTAACTGACAGACAAATAAACCATAGAGCACCATTCTGAGTCACGCATCATTTTACATAACTTTTGATGAATAACTTCTTCAGTTCTGTACCCAAGACTCCAGGCATTCGTTTGGCAACTTAAGAACAGAAGGAAGAAAGATGGCGGCGTAGTGCACATTGTAGTGACCATCCTAAAATGGCTGACATCACACGCTCTTCGAACTGCCAAAGTCTGGCAAACGCCAACCCCTGCTGACCAAATCTTTCTTACATGAGACCGTGAAAGTAGCAGGGGCTCTCCACACTAGCCCCAAGGTTCTTTCCCCCAAGGCATTTCTTTTAGTTGGAACTGAGCAAACATGCTGTTGTGGGGAGGCTTTTGAGCGCCCTGAGCTTCGATACGGCATTGGTCTGGTGACAAAAGCAAAAGCACAGGTCTGAAAGACCCAAATACAAGTGAACCCTGTATAGGACTGGGTTCCTACAAAGAAAATAGGCCTTAGCAATGTGTTCGGCATAATATTTTGCGAGGATCATGAGGTATGCACTCTTCTGAATTCCTGATTATTTTGAAAAGACGGCTAATTGATGTGCTTGGCATTTCATGGTATTTTATATTGTGAACTTCAGGAATGTTACAGTCCATGTCAGTTAAATTTGCAAATCATGACCATATGACCTGCCGCAGTACGCCCCGGCACAGGCGTTGCACCAAGTGAACTGTATGTCGGGCTGTATCCACTGTATACAGTGGTGCTTGTGGAGAGGTGTTCAGGTCGGGGCTCTTAGAGAAGGAGGGTGCCACCTGGACACAGTCATGCCCAGGGCAGTGGGCAGCCTCAGCCCACTACACTGTCTGTGTACACAAACAGCCCGCTGTGTCCATAACCAAAACTCTGGAAGGAACTGAGCTTGGTGCAGAGAGTGAGGGATGAAAGGCAATATGCTTGGCCTCATTAGAGCAGTTCCGAGAAGGGCGATGGAGGAACGTTCCCAGGGCTCCACAAAGGGAATTGACATTCCCCCAGTGGAAGCGCCCTGCTGGACTAAAAGCCTGCACACACTCTGCTCTCACCGGGCCAAGCCGGAGCAGAGCCAGGCTTCCTCGGCCAGCGTTCATTTACCTTTGTTTGTGTGCATCACACACGCCTGCAAATGAACTATCAGAGAGCACAAGTACCACTGAACTGGACTTCACACTGGAGACACCTTCTGGAGTTCAAACACATACTCATTTTTGAAAATACAGTAAAGCCGCTCTCTGCGCTGGTTCTTGTGACCTACATTATATACATGTTCTGCACATATAGTTCCCAAATGAGCATGCGCAGTTCATTCTGCGCTGTTTGACAGGGCTTTTATGTTACAGACCTGCAGCAATGCACACATGATCCACAGACACACATTAGTCAGCAGAGGTCCCTCTCACAGGGCACAGGAGGACACATGGCATTCAGAGTCGGACTAGTAATATTTAGGAACTGGAAGACACTGTAACTTCATATTCAATTTGCAGGGAGTGTATTCATATATACTCCATGTGTGTTCATGTTTGTATAAAAACAGCATGAGTTACTGTACAGTATGCGTGAGCGTGTGTGAGTCGGCAGCAGCACATGTTGGCAAGAGGAAGATGAGGAAATGAAAGAAAAAGGAGTCCTATGGCATGGAGAGATACAGGCCTACCTTTCTGTTGTGAGGAATAAGTCGAACGATCAATGGGTAAAAACATACACTTTGTGAGCTCTTTGGACGCTTATGGGCTCTCTACGTTGTCGAATAAGATACTGTAGGAGTGTGTTGAGAAGTGTTTCACAACTCTCTCCAGCAGCACACAGCGGGGGGAAATACGCGCGTTGTGCAGTAAAATAGACAGATACGCCACATTGTATAGCGCAAGCTGGAGCGTGAACTGGAGCAGACGCTGTTGGAAGCGTAACAAACTGACTGAGTTAACCCGTTTGACTCCATTCACAAGGCTGTGTGGGGTATCAACACTTCGCTACGGAGCCCACTTGCCCAGATACAATGTGGCACTCCGTATAACCTTATGAATATCTCCCCCCAAAAAACCCTCCACCCCCCCCTTCACCTACTGTCGCCATTTTATACATTGGTGACTTCATATAAACTGCCTTCACTACAGCAACCATATGAAAATTCAATATTCAGCTGCGAGACATGACTCCAGTAAACAAGTTTGAAGCTCACCAATAACTGCCCAAGAGAAGAAGTGTCCTTACCTCAACCGTCGCCCGGTAAAAATGGGTTCCGACATTAAAATATAAATGAATAATATTGGATTAGGTCCGATCGCAGCGCTTTGAGGAGAAGAGGAGGCGAGCAGGGGGTGGGAGCTCTCCTCAAGTGAACCCGGCGAACTGGCGTGAACCCGTCAGTGACTACGGTAAGGTACATTACATTGCTTTAGCCCTCCAGCCTGTGGCACACTGTATGCAGACGCCTAAACACTCCGCGGTGCGGGACGAGGCAGCTCCCAAAAAATTATAGCGAGTGTATTTCCTATGAACACGTGATTCGGAGCGTCATCCAAAATCCAAAAGCCCTTTCATCTAAAATTTGGAGAGGGGCGGGGATGTGATGTGTGGAAGTAGAGAGCAGGAGGAGGAGGGGGGGTGTACGTATGGAGCCCAGCGCACATTTGGGTATGTCGTTATAGGACTAGAACAGATTGGGTTATACATAGCTACAATGGCGCCGCGGAACAGCCCGAACAGATGGAGTGCATTGTGTAAATTTGGGATTTGGGAAGAGTTTGGTGATCTCTCGTTTTAGCGCCCAAAATGTCCTTTAATTAGGTCAGACGTGTGTGTTTTATAAGAATCTTGCAGTCATCGGAGGGATAAAAAGTCTTGATAGGCTTCTATGAATATTAATCGTAGAGGGAATTGTCATTTTAAGGACAAGCCTATTATCCCAATGACTTTTAATAGCCCTTTTTACGCACCAACCCTCATCACGACACACAACTTTTACGCACAACCCAGCTACCACAGCCCTGAATGTTTTAGTCCTAAATCAAACAAAAAGTCAAATATGAAAGTTAATAGGGCACAGGGTACGAGCTAAGGATGCTATGAAAAAAAGTTATGGCTGCCGTGATGATTGTTTGATCTGATGTGCGTAAAAGCAAAGTCCCTCAAGCAGTACAGGCCAAAATAAGTAGGCTAAGAACGGGAAGGTTATATAACAACAATAATGCCATTATACTAAATTGGGACATTATGAAACTACACTACAGTGCATGCCTTAGAAACAATTGGAAATATGACAAAATAGGTGATGGACAATTAATAAACCTATCCGAATGTGCATACAGTCCCTACACTATAGGACACGTGTGGCTATAATACAATGGCTAAAAAACATATAGGCCTCATTGCCCTTGCTGACATGCATAGGGCTGTATAAAGCACGCGCACAGGCCTAGTGAGTTGTGACAGCTTTAGGTTTAGGAGATTATTAAACCGAGAGAACGCAGCGCAGGTCCCGCTGATACCGTGCGGTTCACCGAGACCACGAACATGGATGTAAATATGCGCTTTGCGAGACGTGCATCGGCTGTTCACTCCCACTTTGTCCTCCCAGAGTTCAGCCTTTATCTGTTGCTGTGTAGGGTCAAGACAAACAAAGAGCGTCTATCAAGAAGATGAATCACGCAGCAGCAAAAGCAGGGGGCCAGCTCTGGTTCCGGTCTGCGCAGAACGGGGGGGACAAGTGGATCCGCATCACCGGTGACGAGACAGAACTTGTTAAGTTATTACACCCTCGTATGCGCAATGTTCATGTTAGTGGCGCGCGCAGAGCCATTACCCGCGACATACCCAGAGACACAATCAAACCGTGCGGAGTGTGTTTGTGTTGTACTACAGTAGACTATATTGTCGATTCCAGCAGTGAGTGGCAATACTTAAGATGTGTAATGTTAGACAAGATCCATATTGACCCCAATACCAGCTGGCTCACATGCTTTAGTATTGCACAATATGTCAGAGAACAGCTCCAGGCCACTTGGACATTTTTATTATTGAAAACATCATTTTTAGGGTGTACTTTTTTGGACATTTAGGCAACAGATTTTAGATTTTGTTTCACCAATGAATTGCAAGACACAGTGCTTCCTCTACGCCTTTGTGTCGCTTTATATTTTGTTAGTTTTAACCATGACAAAGGAAAAGAATAAAGCAGTTGTGGGCAGACGTCAAATGTGTTCTGTGTTTTGTTTTATTTATTTATTTGTTTATTTGAACTTCAGTGTTGGCGCTGGAGCCCAACGTGACAATCTCATGTCATAAGAGCCGGACCTTTGCTCTGAAATAATGGGGTAAAAATAAACAAAACATTGAGAAAAATAAAATGCTTTCATGCTGCTGGTTTTTTTGCCATGTTTCTAGTGGTTGTTATTTTTATTTTTTTTCATCTGGTAGATTTTTCTGCCAAAACAGTCAATACACTTTCAAACCAGAAGGACGCAAACTTCGAACAAAGCCTGCAATCCCATTAAACACAGCATCCAGGGACACTTTCGGGATGCATTTGTCCTTGGTAAAGCTCCTACCTGTTCATCAAGTTTTATGACAAGTGCAACATTAGAGACTGGAAAAAATGGGTGAAATTAAAAAGCAAAGCAGATTGAAATACATGGTTTCTGGCTCGAGACACTTCATGTGTGGAATCAGATGCACAAGTGTCTGTAAGATGGATCTAACTCTGTAATTGTATCCATATAAGAGTTAAAGTTTAATGCACACCAGATATACTGAACCCCATTTATCCATAATTTATGGTGTATAAAAGTTTCTTCTACTTTATCTATTGCAACCGTTGACTTTGCTTCCTTGTTACCAGTGAATAAGTTAACGTTGGCCCTCTTCTATACCTGTGTTACAGGATATTCCAGATTTTTACCACTTATGCAACATACCTGACCATCTTACTCTTGGCACCAGCACTTTCATCCTCATTCCACTACGCCCTAAACAACAACAAAAATATTGTAATTTCATATTTGTATCATTATGTAATGTGTTATAATGTGTTATATATAAGCCAATACTGTATGTTTGTTATCAGTTTGATGGCAACATCAGTGAAAGGCTTAAAGATACTCCGTTGGGAGAGATGCTTTTTTTCCCTTCGGTTAGATATTTGTGTAGGTTCTCAGTCATACAGGAGTTGTCCATCGTAGGCAAAAATTCTTCAGTCTTCATCTGTACTCTGTAGTTGAAGTGTAGGACGTTTCGATCTTACTCCAAAGATCTGATCTGATGACGATCTTTGGAGTAAGATCGAAACGTCCTACACTTCAACTACAGAGTACAGATGAAGACTGAAGAATTTTTGCCTACTTCGGTTAGATACTTCTTTAATACTCTAAGTAGTTTGTGTTTGAGTACATGGGAGAACCACTCGCCCCAGAAAGTCAGAACCATATAAAACATGCATTTCCTGTATATTTTCAGGTAATTGTTCGTTGATCCAAAGTTGATGTTATATTTTAAGTCACAAAAGCTTCATGCAACATAAAATATGTAATTTTCTCTTTCTTTTATTAATACAGTTCTGAATTTAAATATTAAA
>OMNZ01090346.1:0-10474 GCA_900303255.1 Lesueurigobius sanzi | reverse complement strand
AAGTAATAACTAATATTCTTTTAACCAGTGGTCACTACAAAAAGTAATCTTCACTCTAAGAAATTTAAATTTTAGGAGCTTTTCTAGTATATTCTGGAGGATTAGCTCCGTAATTGTACTTAACAGGTGCTATCCGTGATCCTGTAGTGTAAAGTTTAAGAGAGATGGGGCATAATAGTCACAATAGTGAAGACTAACAAAGCAGGTCATAGGCAAAAGGTTATGTTAAAGCCCAATGCAATGTAGGCTAAACACAGCAGAGGGAGACATAGAGCAGGGGGGAACAGTGGGGGCTTCGGCCTTGACGAGAGAAAGTGCTAAATCAGAAAAGACACATCTGGGGTCAACTGGAAGTCAGCCAACTTGCACATTCGGCAGAGGAGGGGTCCAAGGGGGATACAGATCTAAGGGGATGGGCCTGATCCTAATATAAAATAGGGTGTAACTTGGGGGACGAGGAGGTTTTTTCGGGGCTTGTTGGATTACTTTTGGGGACGTACTTGGAGTGTTTTCTGGAACTAACCTTTGGGGCTCTTCCTTCCAAGGAAGAGCCCCACTTGGATCGTGGGTTTATGGATTGTACCTCTTTTTGCCATTTAATAAAAGATCTGACATGCAGTGGAGTCTCTACGAGTAATGAGTGGTTTTTGCTTCGGTGTGAACTACCCCAAAGTTGGAGTTATTTGAATTTGAACACAGCACCACGAGATGAACAGATGTCAGTTTGACGCTACAAAGTATATGAAGAAATATACTACAATCCTTAATCATTTCCGTAAAGAAACAGAAGAAATTGCATTGTATTGTGGGGAAAATAACTGCCAAAGCGAGACAATTTCAACTGATGTGTCACTGGGTTTCGAAAGGAGAGCAGTAACTTCTGTGGTGAGTAATAACTACATTAATTTGGATCTTTCTGTTAAATTATTATTAAGTGTGTGTTGTTGTGTGTTATTCTTATTTTTTTCTTTTGATTTCCACCAGAAAACTGTTGTTGAAGCAGATGTGGACCATCTGTGAACAACGTCTCCATTATCTCCATCTCCAGCTCAAAATCCAAAGATCCCTCACAGTCTGAGCCTCTTAAGGTACAGGGAAGTATTTGCTGTAGTTTATCAAATGTTTTGATGTGTTAATATTCCCATATGCCCTTTCAGAAAGTCTAGTCTAGACTGAGAGGACTTCAACATCGTCACATTCTGAGTCTTCAGCTGAATCAGGACTGTGTTGTATATAAAGTTAAACTGTAGTCAAGTTTATCCAAAAAGTAATATGAGATGTACAGTATATATTTTACTAACAAATACCAGACTTGTGTATTATATTTACGTCACAGATTGTGGTTAATATTTAAAGACTCTAGTGCCAGAACTGAATTCTTTGATGTTACTGTAACTTGTCTGAACATGTCTGAGCTTGTTTTGGTCTAAGAAATACTACTGACTAATGAGAAATGAAGGAAATATCCATAATTGTAGAATACCTTTCTCTTGAAGGATTTTACAGACAGTCCCTTAAATTTACCTTACACCATTTTGACAGAACTCGGAAAATTTCAAGGTAATTTTCTGCCAGTACTTTTTTTTAACCATTGTTTTACGGAAATCTTTCTTACAGTGTAGAAATAAGTAAATTATCTTGAAATAAATGCCATTAATTTGAGTAACTAATTTCAAGAAAGCAGCCATTGAGGCAAGTTTTTTACACTTAAATTAAGAAAACAACATCAACAACAATCTTATTTCAGGTTATTCAGAATTTGTATTTAATGTTGAGTGTGATTTAATATTTTTTTGTTAGTTTAAGTGTCCCCTCCTTGAACCGTCACCTTATCGTGGTGGAGGGGTCTGAGCACCCAAATGATCCTTGGAGCTCTGTTGTCTGCTCCTGGTAGGGTCTCCCAGGGCAAACAGGTCCTAGGTGACGGGTCAGACTAAGAGCGGTTCAGAAGCTCCTTATGATGAGACACTCAAGGACTGTTACGTTCGCCCAGAGAAGCGCGACGTGGGGCCGTCCTCCTGTGGACCCACCACCTGCAGGAGGAGCCATAAGGGACTGGTGCAATGTGACACGGGCAGCTTGGAATGCAGCCCCCGCGACCCGGCAACGGATAAACGGAAGAAGATGGATGGATATTTAAGTGTAAAAAACTCATCCCATTGGCAGATTTCTTGAAATTAGTTTCGCAAATCAATTGCAAATTTATTTCTTTCAAGAAGATTTTGCTAATTCCTAGTTTACTTTTTGCAGTGTATTTAGCGCCAGGGCTAAAGCTTTTGTTTTGAAAACACTTGTGTAACTATGGACCTTAGGTGGAGTTAATCCTGGAGAATTAACCAAGATGATATTTCAACATGATTAAAAGAAATAACTTGAGTTTCCTATTTGAACTTTATTATATATACACAGACTAAAAGAGTTTACACATAAATATAGCATATAGTTCTGTCACTTTCTGAAATTGAACAGAAACTGCCTATATGCTTTTGGTTTTTAGTAAACAATCACATACTGTACATATTTAAAAAGGGTTTAGGCAGTGAATAGAGCTATATCTCATATAATTCTTCAAAGTGTCACCCTTTAAAATCACAACCCTTGATGTATATATCTGTTTAATTATCTATTGTTTTAAATGTTTTATTTGTGTGTCCGATAAATCATTAATAAACTATTCGGAGCGGTTTCCTTTCAAATCTGAAATTATTCAAAAGGAAGAATAAGGTAAATCAAATGTCCACCTCACAGCAAAGGCTACAAAGCATCACTGTCAACGATTCGGTCACATTAAAACACATAAAAATAGCTAAGTGAAAGTAAAATAAAAGCTTTGAGACACATTTAAAGCTGCATAACATAAAAATGACACCAAGGCACACAGACGGCCACACACTAAACTATCAAACAAAGCACCGCTGTCTGCTTGGGTCAACGGTATATTCTCTCCTTGCTCATCCTTTAAGGTAGTTCCCCAGTTCCTATAGTTTTGAGAATGACACAAGCAGGCGCGGGACGGGGAGTGGCGGTCCCTCACTACTCCCCGCTCACCACTTCACACCAGCGAGAGGCCAAGCGGGGGGCCCCACGCCGACCGGTCCCACCTGATAGGCAGAGCTGAAGGGATCGCTGCCGACCTGCCAGATGTCTTTGCCGGGCACCATCCTAGCCCCCCCGACGCCCCCACGTACCATGCCTTCGCCGGCGGGGTACAGGCTCAGCGATGGGGGCCGCTCCGCTTTGCTGCTGCCGCAAACAGGGGGGAGAAGAAGGAGACGCATTAGTGAGACAGTAGTAATGGGCGTGATGATGATGTTACAAAATATACACATGCTATACACAGGCGTAGGGCTGGGCGATTTGACGATAAAAATCGAATCGTGATCTGAGCTCCATGACGATCTGCATTTTTGGTTACATCGTCATATCGTGATTCAGTGGTTTTTATGTTCAACGCGGCTCTGAGCTCAAATACTCTTCTGCTTTTCTCCACTCACTGCTTCTAGCATCGGGATTAAACCAGGACTAAACCAGGAGAAAACTACAGTAGGTCTAAACCAGGTCTAAAATCAGACAATATCACAGACTGACTCTGGATTAAACCAGGACTAAATCAAGAAGTAAACCGGACGAAAGCAGAGACTGAAATCAAGGTCTAAACCAGGACCAAACTAGAAAGGACTAAAGCAGGGCAGAATGGAACTATGATTGCCCGGGACTAAACCAGGACTAAACCCAAGGACTCAATCAGAAATAATCCAAGAGAAAACTGGGTCTAAATCAGATCTAAACCTGGACAATATCACAGACTAAACCAGGATTAAAGCAGGACAAAACCATGAGGGAAGCGTGACTAAACCAGGTCTAAACCCAAGAAGAAGCAGATGGTTTTAGCCGCCTTTAAAAGACTATTTACACATGAATTGTGACAAAATCGAAATCGTGATAACATTTTTTGGCCAAATTGCCCAGCCCTACACAGGCGTAATGCTAATACAACTTGATTTAAAGGTGCATTGTGGAAATTTTTATGCAAAAAACAAAACATAACATTGGGTGGGTTGAAGGTGCCTTTGCCGACAGCCAGGCATTAGATATCCCAAGCTCCTGCAGCCCTGACAAATCAGAGGCCATATTGCCCATTGTCTTTTCAATTTACATTGTTGTCGCTTGGATTGGACATTACATCAGCACAATACGGTTTGATAATGATATTACTTTGCAAAGGAGCAGAACAAGGAGCAGATTTAGAGGAAGAAAGGGTTAACAACATAAACAAAACAACTGCTGAGAGCTCTTTGCTTAAAGGCACTATAGACAATCAGGGACATACTTTTTAGAATCACTTAACACAACACTTTCATTTGTTAGTAATATATTTTAAGTAAATGGGAATACATGAATTAACAAATATATGGAAAAATGGAAAACCTGCTCAAGTTCCATAGTAGACAGACCATTCATTTCCCATAGACAATAGGCATAATATAGAAAATGTCAAATATTAAAAGTTTAAAGTACATATGACTGGTTTGAAGTATAATATCTGTTTTACTTCAATTAATTGGCAATTTTACAAGGAAAAGTTGGGGAGTTGTTTTTATTTACGTTTTTAAATTAGTGATAGAGGGAAAATTTCATATGATTCTGGCTCACTCAAATCTCATGGTGTTTCAGTCATGTGACTTTTGGGTTCCCTCAAAGCCTCTGATTGGTCAGAGCACAGAGATATAGAATGTTTTGATTTGAATTGCTTGTAGCGACCCATTGTTGGGGACATGTGTTCCGTGAGACGATGTCAGCTGAAATGCATGTATAGACGGGAGCAACGAAAAGGTCAATGCCCCCTTTTCGGTGACACCACAGGCTGCGTCCATTGAGATTAATGGTGAAACATCGGCTGAGATCTTCACATTTACGTCTGAAAAATAACAATTTATGTGTTTTGTACAGTATTTTTGTCTAATATAAGAGGTAAGCAAATCAAGAGATTGTTTTGCTGTAGAAGATTCACAGAGCGGACAGTTGATGTTTTAAAGTGGGCTAAAGTTAGCAGGAAGTTAGCATGTTCAGACTTCAATATAAAGTGTTTAGCCATTCATAGGTCAAAAACTAAGCAATATTGAAATATAAGAAGCTGCAAAATTATTAATTTGAATTCGATCTTGGATTTGATCCAATTTGATCAAATTAAGCCACTATGAACAACTAAACACTTTATATTGAAGTCTGAACATGCTAACATCCTGCTAACTTTAGTCCACTTTAGTCGTCTCTGTGAATCTTCTACAGCAAAAAAAATCTTTATTACCTCTTATATCAGACAAATATACAAAATGCATAAATTGTTGTTTTTCAGACGTAAATGTGAAGATCTCAGCTGATGTTTCCCCATTAATCTCAATGGATGGAGCCTCTGCTGTCACCGAAAAGGGGCGTTAACCTTTTCGTTGCTCCCCGCTATAATGGTTGTGGATTGTGTACCTTTACGTATGTCATTTCCTGTGCCTATATTCAATAAGGAAATAAATAAATAAAAAAACATCAAAAAATGCCAAACTAGGAAAAACTCGGTAAACATTTTAGGAAAACCATAAGTATCATGTGTTTTTCCCCTCAGGTGTTATGAGAGCCCAGGTCGCTCTGATTGTGGCCGTCAGCTCTTGTTGGGTCTGGCGTATCGCATCTTCCTCTTCACAATACCCCATAGATTTTCTAAAGGTCAGGCCAGTTTTCTGGCCAATTAAGAGTTGGAAAAGTCCTGTTGGAAAATGAAATCTCCATCTCCATTAAGTTGGTCAGCAGCAGGAAGCATGAAGTGCTCTAAAACTATAATGTGTTAATTTGTGGAGGTTCTCAGTCGTACAGGAGTTGTCCATTGTAGGCAACAATTCTTCAGTCTTCATCTGTACTCTGTAGTTGAAGTGTAGGACGTTTCGATCTTAGTCCAAAGATCGTCAGCTTAATAACGGCTTGAGCACGCTTGTGGGTCCAGAAGGAGGAGCTAACCTCTAAGTCCCTCCTCTTTTGGTGCTAAAAGTAGGAGAACATCTAGCCTATTCATACTTACGTAACAAGCCAAGTATGAATAGGCTAGATGTTCTCCTACTTTTAGCACCAAGAGAGGAGGGACTTAGAGGTTAACTCCTCCTTCTGCTAAGATCGAAAACGTCCTACACTTCAACTACAGAGTGCAGATGAAGACTGAAGAATTTTTGCCTATAATGTGTTCATTATATTTTAGTGAAGAGTTTGTCCAATGTGTCATCAGGTCAGGTGACTTTATTTCCATACCCGTAGGTAGAATAGACCCATTTCATGTGATGTATGCACTTAATTGGTCGCAGGTGTGCAGGCTTTTCAGAAGAAAATACGAGACAAACAAGCCAAAGGGTGCAAAGTGGAGATCAACTATCAGGGATACACGCATTAGTGTTGCTCAGTTTATATCTGGTAACATTATTTTTTATTTGCAAAGAAATGGTGTAAAATAATTGTGCAACGTTAACCTTTTAGGCCTTATCGTAAATCACCCTGAACAGAGCTGCATTCAATTCGCAAATTTTGGGTTTGCAGTTGAGAGGAGGCTTGCAATACAATACAATTCATAGACAAACAAAATGCACATAAACAAGAAACTGTAAAATGATTATTGTTGGAGTTAAGATAAAAAATGAGGACCTCATACCAAATACACTCATACATTTTGGGGCTTATTCAGCACTGAGACTGCACTTGGGATAAAGCTATTTTTAACCCGTTTAGTTTTACATCTTGGAACTAAAAACATTTGTCCAGATGGAAGAAGTTGTAGGACTTTATTCAAAGGATGCACCTCATCATCTAGGATGGCTCTGGCTAAGCGCTGGAGCTGCTGCGTGTCATATGTACTTTAAATGCACACAGAGGCTAATCAGCTATTTAGTCACATTTGAAGTGAAATATGTGAAAAAATGATACGATACTATTGAATAGTTTAACAAGTTAAACATTTAATCTGAATTTTACTTCTGGAACCGGAGCATGTTTTGCCTTGAGTTCTGTTATGACTGAGAAAAAACGTAGCAGATAAAACAGACAAACAGGCCGGATGAGGAAGAAAAAAGTGGGAAAAAGTGGGAAAAGTGGGCAAAACGGACAAAGCCTCAGCTCCTTGTTTTCATGATGCATTTAGCCAATTTGAGGGAAAGGGAAAAGGCGTTGGGAGAGTTCTCTGGGGCCAGGTTAGGTTTACCTTTTCCTCCATTTATGGCGTTGACTGTGCACACAAAGAGCAAGCCAGACAGACACATAGACAGTGATTAGAGAGAGATAGGAGCATGCAGTGACACATGAAATACACATGAAACTACACATGTTCTTACACTATGTAAGCGAGCATGGACTGGAGGAGTTAGTTATTTATGTTTGGAACTACAGTGGGTTTAGAAAGTGTCCAGACTTTTCACTATGGTGCAGTCTAACGCTTAAAATATATGAATGTATTTTCTCATGGTAAATATTCTGCGTTGACTATCCGACATTGTCATATTAAAAAGAGAAATTTTAAAACTCAAAACTTGCATAGAGACATATTCAGAATCTTCACTACAGCTACAGGCCCATTCCTTTGCTCTCTTATCGTGACGTTATTGGACATTGTTAAAGGTGCGTTGTGGAACTTTTTATGCAAAACAAAAATTGATACTAACCTTTTAGTAACCCAGTGGCTGTATGGGTTGCTAGCATCGCACCTTTGCTCACTGCTGCCTCTATGACGCTCCAGGATCCATTGTTTTTAACGGTTTTTGGTTTTCTCTGCTGATGGATCACCATGAGGGAATGCATGTGTAATCATGCAGATGGTTGTACCTGAACGTGAACTGAACGCACTGGATTACTGCCTGATGAACAAACTAAGAACGTGTTCATTCTGGTGTCTGTGAATGGCATGCCCTATATGTTTATAGGGCATATTTAACTTTGTTCAATAGGGTGCCAGATTTCTTTAGTGTTCCAGGCGAAAACCCAGCTAAACACATCGTAAAGAGCCCTTAATATTAAGCATCAAAACAGTGATCTCATGCCTGCATCCACTTGCGCCCCAGGGGAACACTATCTTTAGCACTTTCTGTAGTGAGAAGTCTGCGAAACCCGTCAAAATAAAAGCAGTAATTTCAAAATAAAACCCTTAACAGAAAAATTTAGCTTTAACCTCTTAAGCCCTATAGCCCCCAAAAATGGTGCTGCGCGATGTACTGTATGTGTTTTATGCAGCAAAATATTCCAAAGTTGCAAATTAGTGACAGCTGATGTGGGATTATCCATTTCTGTTGTTATTTGCAACACCACAAGGAGGAAAAAGGCCTTTTTGCGGGAAAATGTGTGTGTTTTTTTTAAGGCCAACCCATTGCAACCTCATTTTATTTAATTTGTGAACTGAACTTTGAACTAGTTCATGTAGAAAATGAACTTTCCCAACACTGATGGTGCCATCATCAGAGGAAACCTACAAGTCACTCAAAAAAACATTTAATCCAGGAGCTTCACAAAGGTCAGCGTGAAGGAAAGCAAAGGCTCCATGCAAACGACCCAAACAGCCACTGGGTCACTAAAAGGTCAAACACGCACTGATATCAAGGTTGTTTTTGTTTTGCGTAAAAAGTTCCACAATACAATTTTAAAAGGTTAGGTTTCTACAAAATTTCTCCACTATAAGATTAATAAAGTGTTATCTTTAATTCCATTTATTGAAAGCGTAAAAAGGGTAAAAAGGGTAAAAAGCGTAAAAAGCGTAAAAAGCATAAAACGCTTTTATTTTGTCATTATACAATGAACAACGAAATTACATCAATCAGATGGAGGGTAGGTCCTGAGCCACTGCAACTCTGTGCGCCGCCATTGTGGACCAACCTGACCATGCATGTTTTTAGTGGTAGGGGAAACAGGAGCACCCGGAGGAAACCTACGCAGACACGGGGAGAACATGCAAACTCCACACAGAAAGGCCACACGGGCCGGGAATCGAACCCGGGACCTTCTTGCTGTGAGGCAAGAGGCTCTTGCCTCTGACAAAGTAAGGTATGGCATCTACTGTATATAAGCCTGAGTGAGATTTATAAGAATCAAAAAAAAAAAACTTTTAGGAAATATAGGAATATAAAGATGAATTTGAATACTTCCTGAAACCACAATAATTATTTTGTATTTTTGCGTATTTACACTGAACGAAGCCTAGTCTAAAGAAAAGCATTTCCAACAAACATAGCATTGACAAGGTTTAATACACAGTCATCAAGATATGCTCACGTTCGTCCACAGCCGGTGCCCTCTGATTGGCTGTTGCTTCCTGTCTGCTGCAGCTTGGACCGCTCTATGTGCTCCACGTACGTTTGAATCATCTGTAACGCAACAAATACCAAAAAAAAATGGAAATTGCATTTATTTTATACAAAAAGGTAGCAACACTGCACCTTCTGCTGACTTTTTGTGTAACTACATTTAATAAGATCTTAAGGAGAGACACTACAGGCGTCTACTAACTAAGTTTTTTCCAAATTGCAGATTGCTTTCTTAAAATATACAGTACATTCACCTGGAAACAAATAAAACAATGAGGTGTTTAATTATTGCAGTGATTCAACTTTTCTCCACAGATTTATTTTAGAAATTGTAACTTCAAAGGCTATTTATATTTATAAAGGCTAAATGTCGTTTTCTCACATTGTTGGGACCAAGTCTTCACTTTAGTAGAATCTACAGAACCCAAATTTTCCAGTCTTGTATTTAACTATATTTGGAAGTTTTTTCAGAGGGATTTTTCTATTTTAATTACAAGACTGATTTGTTGAATTTTGAACCAAAAAAGCAAAACGAAAACCCAGACAGAGATCCCAAATCCTCTCAGAGAAAATCAACAAAATAAAACTATGAAAATATAGTAAAGTTTGGACAATTGTAGGCAAAAAAGAAAACAGAAAGTCACAGAAACTTTGCATAACATTTTGTCCTGCTATTTATGTCAGTAATATACAGCAAAGGTTTCAAATCAATCAATTTTTCTCTCTATTCACCCGTAGTGTCTCGCCTTACCATCCAGAGGGTTATACTGTACATTGTTTGAAAATATTCTACAAAAATACCAAGTCTAAGTTGTCTAAGCCTGAATAAACAAAATAAAAGACACTTAAACTAAAGGAAATAGAGAGTGTAAAGCTGTGGTCTCACCTCAGTGTGGCGTTGGTGCAGGGCATTGTACTCCTTCTTCATGTCGGATTCTCGCTCTTCCAGGCGCGTTACTAGTGAACACAGAGGACATTGAAATCAGTGTACAGCACCAAACCCCCAGGTAGAGGTGGCCAATATATTGTCTACAAGATAATATCAAAATTGTTGTTTGGAAGATATACCAGTTGTGCTCAAAAGTTCACATACCCTTTTAATATTTTGGCCATTTTTCATAGAATATGAATGATAACACAAAAATCTTTTTTCCCCC
>OMNZ01090344.1:5869-19084 GCA_900303255.1 Lesueurigobius sanzi | reverse complement strand
TTTGAGTTGTTTCTGTTTCAATATGATTTCAAAAGAGTAAACTCAGTTCTCAGACAATAAATGGCTTCGCACAACCTCTAACCATGAGTGGAAAAAAATATTTTTGTGTTATCATTTATATTCTATGAAAAATGGCCAAAAGATTAAAAGGGTATGTAAAGTGTTGGCCACAACTATATTCTGTAATGCATGGGGTGTTTGTATTATTCTCTATTCTATAGTAATGCATTGGTTGTGTTTGAAATGTGCACAGTGAACTGAATGTCACAATTGCAATAATACTTGTTAGAAATAAATCCAATTAGATCATTCCTCCAAAACTGTATCTATTTAAAAAAGAAATAGTAATAGACATGACATGTAAATTTAATACCAATACTTTATGAGTTGAAAATATATAACATGGGAACTATTCACCCTCTTGTCACAGAGTGAAACATCACACATTTGACCTGTGCAGTTTGAGCTGCTGTATAAAATGGTGCTAACATCATCAGATTGAGATGAGCCTCTCCATTTTGCACTGCAGTACATACTAAAGACACAAGGATTTGTGTTTCTTCCATTCCATGGATCACATTACAGGCACTGTAGACAATACAGAAAAAAAGAATTGCCAGGCTTTGACTACATTACCAGATATGGGGAGAAAAATGAAGCATTGAGATTCATGGCATGATATTTCTAAGACTAGACACAGAGGAAATAAATACATCAAATCAATGTGCAAGTCTTATGAGCTGGAGGGTCTATGCAGGAATAGTGAAATTCACCACCACACACTTAAATTAGCTTTGCAACCACGATGGTTAATATCTCTGGCTTTGGTTGGGGATATAACAAACGAATTCTATATTTGGTTGAGTGTAATTACCATGGAATAAAAAGGATTACGGAAACACCCTCAGTGGGAATATACAACTGGGCCGCTGCTTTGTTTCTCTTCTCTGCCTTTAAGCTCGTTTTACCAAATGACGGCAATAATTCTGGAGGGCACCGTGCGGTTTGTGTGCGTGTAATTGTGGCTGTCAAATATTATGATCTATGGCATGTTTAGTAGGGCCATGAAGAGATAATGATCCACGCAGATGTCAACATATTCATCAGGGGCTGCCATCTCGTCAGCCCGCTTTGATTAAGTGCTGATTGTGTGTCTTGACTCTCTTGGCAGTGCTGGCCACGGACTGCGACTCGGGGTTAAACGCGGAGCTCACCTACTACACCCTCAGCCCGGACTTCAGCATCTCGCCGCATGGGACGGTCTTCCCCGCGGACAGGCTGGACTACGAGAGGCCCAATCATCTGTACGAGTTCGTGGTGATGGCGGTGGACAGCGGCGACGAGCCACACTCTGGCACCGCCACGGTCCGAGTGCGGATGGCCAATGTCAATGACGAAGTGCCCGAGTTCTCCCAGCCAGTGTAAGCACGACCATCATTCATAATTCTGTATAACTGTCACATTAAACAGGTCATTTTCTTTATATGAAGCCGCAACCAATGAACCTTCCCGATGTTTCCAGACCTTTCCAACGTTCTGTCAGAAGACTAGAAGTTAGAAGACTATAATCTATAGGTTGTGTTTACGTTACAGTTGGAGCAGGTGCCAATACAACTCTATGGAAGACAGTTTTTGAAATAAATTTCCAAAAACAATATTACGAAGTACAAACCTGCCATATTATTCTTATGGGTGAAAGTCCTCTCTACTGGCCAACATCAGGCACATGTTTTTGAATATTGTCGCTTTTATGAGACAATAATTAGACCTTAGTTCATCTGTGCTGACAGAGGACACTTTGAACTTTGTGGACTGTTTTTTTGGTTCATGTGGATTGGCTCCGTGATTATAGAGAAATTAGCAATAAACTAAGAGTAGTAATCTGCATTTTGACTGTTACCATAGTTACCAACGTTTGTCTAGGTTCTCAGTTGTACAGGAGTTGTCCATCGTAGGCAAAATTCTCCAGTCTTCATCTGTACTCTGTACTTGAAGTGTAGGACGTTTCGATCTTAGTACAAAGATTGTCATCAGCTTAATAAAGACTTGAGCACGCTGTGGGCCTCTTAAGAGTAAACCAGAAGGAGGAGTTAACCTCTAAGTCCCTCCTCTCTTGGTGCTAAAAGTAGGAGAACATCTAGCCTATTCATACTTAATATGGCTCTACCTCTGTATTGTTTCACCCTGGACTAAGTTCTAAGTCTGTTGACACCTCCCTATGACCCTGCTGCTCCCAGTAGTCAGGGTCATTAGCATGATAGTGGAGATGGTTTCACTCTCAGGTTGTTATTGTCAATAGGTTTCTGCCTCAGTTACTGCCAAATTCCACATCCTCCGCTGCGCACCGCCACGCACGCCACGCACGCCACGCACGCCACGCACGCCACGCACGCCACGTACCCCCGCGGGCCGCCTCCGAGCTTCCCACAAGGCTCAATGCCCACTACATCCGTCCCGCACCGCTCCGCCTGGGTCTAGTATGATGTATGAAGTCTGTTTAACTTCTCCGGCGTGGCGCAGACGGACCAGAAAAATAGAGGTCCTCCGTATTTTGGTCGTGGCGGTTATTTTGGTCGTGGCGGTCCGCAGCGCAGCGGAGTGGAGGATGTGGAACAGCGCAGCAGGTTTAAAATAGCTACGCTTTTGCTGCGCACAGGCGGAGAGGGTCGGGGCGGAGAGGGTCGGGGCGGAGAGGGTCGGGGCGGAGAGGGTCGGGGCGGAGGGGGGCGGGGGGGAGAGGGGCGGGGCGGAGAGGGGCGGAGAGGGTCGGGGCGGAGAGGGTCGGGGCGGAGAGGGTCGGGGCGGAGAGTGTCGGGGCGGAGAGGGTCGGAGCGGAGCGGCGCGGCGCGCAGCGGAGGATGTGGAATTTGGCAGTTAGGCTAGATGTTCTCCTACTTTGAGCACCAAGAGAGGAGGGACTTAGAGGTTAACTCCTCCTTCTGGTTTACTCTTAAGAGACCCACAAGCGTGCTCAAGACTTTATTAAGCTGATGACGATCTTTGGACTAAGATCGAAACGTCCTACACTTCAACTACAGAGTACAGATGAAGACTGAAGAATTTTTGCCTACCATAGTCACCAACATAGAATTTTCAGCTGCGCCCTTCCTCAGTTTTCTCTTCAGAACGTTGTGATGTCACTTGGACTCAACTGGCATACAGTATGTTGCTACCTCATTAGAGTGTTAATGGTGTTCCTCCTGCCAATACTTGAAAGGTTTGGAGCCAGAGCAGTGTCTGTTCTAATCATAAAAGTCTGTCATTGTTTTGTATGCCATCTGAGCATAAAGGATACTTGCATCACCCATATAGGTATAGTTACATCACGTAGTAGACCTGCATTCCTATGAGCTATTCATCACTACAGTATCTGATGCTGGCAGTTCTGCCAGGAATAGAGGCCAACTTGCGTCAACAGTGTTCTAGTAAAAGCACTATGGCTGAGAAAATGCAGTGTTCATTTGGAGGCCTAATCAGAGCAATCTGGTATCAAAGCATTTGTTAAAGACTTCACACCAGCAATAATAATTATGACCCTGTTACTCTGAGAGCATATTTTCTAGGCTGTACTGAAAATGTGTAATAAATATTCACAGCTTTTCTCTGGGTTTATTTTGGTCGTTGTGGTGGTATGCAGTGAAATGACATACGGATGCAATCCAGTGTGTCCTGGGCCTCCTTTTTGGCAAAGCTTACGTGAACGAGTGGGCAGAAACTGTCACAGTGGCTCCACTGCATTTATTCTCCAAAATGAGTAACAGCCTTGTCCTGTCAGTCATGTTCTACTGACCTTCACAGAAAAGCATTGCAGACCTCTCTGTGCTACTTGTTCAGGGAGTGTTGTCAGGTGTCAGTCTCAGCGGGTAGCTAGACAAAGAGCTAAACAAACGGGTGGACAGAGGTGCAGTTGTGGTGAGACAAATGGTAAACTGCCAAAGAAAACATGGGTGCAGGACACACAGGTGAAGAATACTAAAATAAAAGAGGCGCATAGACAAGAGACAGCCAGTCTGATATGCAGATACGGCAGGCCGGCTGTTGACAGCTGGACAAATACAGTTTCCAGTCCAGAAGAGAGCTACTTAGAAATGCAGACTACTGCCAGGTAAGATGTGTTGTTTGCTTTGTCATACTATGTCTTACTGGGGTTTAGATATATAGCTATATGAGCTAGGACAAAGTTGGTAGACTGGTACAGTGTGTAAGACAGACACAATTTTGGCTTTTTAGCAATCTAGCAAGACTAATTGAGACACTTGTACAAGCGAAGGGCACAGGATGACTTTCATGACATGTCTTCTCACATTTCAACAAGTTGTACTGAGGCTAAAAGGAGATTCAAGTGAGATGGGAAGTGGAGTTAACACAGAAATGCAAATAAGTAGGCATACGGGACAGCGCGCCGACACAGACTTTGAGTATAACTTCACAGTTCGCTGGGATGTGGGGAGACGCTGGAGGAGGAAAAGCCCGGGGAGTCTATACGTCTCATCCCACGGAGCTGTGGAGAAGTGGCCTCTGAGCCGGGTGACAGATTACAGGTCACTCATGTTGCCACGGAGACTGCGGCGGCTGGCGGAGATGAATCACCCATCAGCGTTCTTCTGTAAACCATCAATCACCTCTGACTTCTCAGCACAGACACAGACCGCCTCCCTCTGGGCCCCCGCACCTCCCCTTGAAACACATTTACTCCCGTATTAACACAATCCAGTCTGGAATCGCGCCGGGAACGGGTTCTGCTGACAAATCAAGTCGAGGTATTTCAAGGAAACGGTGGCCTCTTTTTTTATCCGCGCTCCCCCCTCTGCCTGTCTATCCTTCTCCATTTGATCTCCCACATATCATTTAACCTCGTCCCGTCGCCGTCTGCCTACTTTTTGTCATCCGCGTCTCCCTGTCCTTTAGCTCTGTTTTCCATTTCTCTTCATCCCACTGTCCTCAAAGTCTCGCAGTCCATCACCACCCTTTTGTGCTTTGTACTACAGTGGTATATAACTCCCATGAGTCTTGCCCGGGTATCTGGCTGCCCAGTGCCACAGAGCAAGCAAATCACTGTTGACATTTTAAAAGGCACTGGATCAAATGGGCCGCAGTGGGCTCGGGAACACGGACGCACCATTTGTTCAGTGGCTCCAACATCCCAGCACGACATTATCATTTGTCTCCGCACCGGCCAGTTAAGCATATACGTTAAATCATATTGATGCGAAGAATCCACAAGTAAAAGAGTAATCAGCGTGGTTATGCCTGTCATAACTTTCTATGTTGTGTTGTGTTTTGCTCTCTGGCAGTTATCGAACATTTGTGTCCGAGGATGCAGGGCCCAACACTCTGGTCGCAACCGTTCTGGCCAAAGACCCAGATGGCGATGGTCTAATGTACTCCATAACAGCAGGCAATGAGGAGGGGAATTTCATCATCGACAGCCAGAAAGGTGATACTTCTTAATTTCAAGCCCTTGTTCCATTTACACTTTACATTCCAGCCCGTGTAATTGACAGGCCTTCCATCAAATAAAACTTTCATTTCGCCCTAATACTTTTCTGCCACAGTGTTAAACAATGGACGCCCTTTACTTTCAAAGTCAATGTGGAAAGGTATTAAGGCTGGTATTAAAAGCCATAATTTCAAAACGGGCACTGCCCCTCTATTATTGAAGGTCATAAATATGAAGCATAATGTTATTTTGGAAATTTCCACTTAAGCTTTTCCCTTCCCCTCGCAGGTGCTAGTAAGAATACCTACTACCATGTTCCCTGGCTTTCGAGCTTTTGGTGACTGCACAGTTTATCTTTTTTATTTACCCTTTGATCCGAAACCAGTGGCAATCGCTGTGACATTTGTCACCCAACCCTTTCAATTCAATTTCACAACAACTGCTCTATCATAGCTCACAATCTTCCGGCTGCGCTCTGCCAGCTTCTCTTCCTTTTGTGTCATTTTTTTTCTTATTCCTTTATAATATTCCTCTGGACGCTGAGTGGAAAAAAATACTCATGCTGATATTCTTTAGGTGCAAAAGCCGACAATATGGCTTCCCGCTTACACGTTATGCAAAGGTTTCATGCTGCAGTGGTCCGACGAATAGGTGCCTATGTCCCGTTTGTAAACAAGGCTGACATTTAAGCTGGGGGAATTACAATGTGCATAGCACTTATTTGAATGTAGTGGTGCAGTGATGTCAACAACATGCTATGTCATTACGAACGACTCCCCCTTTTCCGCTTGTTGAGCAGTAGGCCTGAATGAATTGGAACAGGAGGAAGCCAAGCAGTCACATCCATGTCCCCGCGCTTGCGGTATAGCCTTTAATCAAGAGCATCGAACGTGATGAGCAGACACACAAAAGCAACACCAAAAAAAACAACAAAAAGAAAAAATCCTGGTGCTCCCACTTCAGTGAGCTCCCTCTTCATCACAAGCTGCTTTACCAGACCTGCAACCTCTGATGTTTTTGTATTAGTGTTGATGGAAAAAGATGTTGACTCAGATGCTGCGCTCTTTTATCTCGGCTGTTAACATGAAAGCAAACAAAGGGGGCCAGAAAGAAGCAGCTAATAGGCGTCTGCGGAGGCTGGTTAACCCCTCTCTCGTATTATGTTCGCCTTCAAGTGGCTGAACTGGACAGGCCTCTTTAAAAAAACAAAAAACAAACATGCAATTACTAGATTAAGGAAATGACAAAATCACCAGTGTGAAATTGCTTTTTGGATTTGCAGCCAATATCAGATTTTCCCTTTACCTCTTTGGCGACTCTTTTCGTTGAGCTTCCACCTTCCATCTGACTCTCAACAGGCGCTTGTATTTATAGGGCCTCGTGCAACAAGCGAGGCCACGGTGCCAATAATATCATGCTTAATAGCGAATGAAATTGTGTTTTATTGTGCGTAGTTTAACGGCTGCCTGGTCTTGTAGGGCTGATTCGCCTCCGCTCCAGTCCCCTTCCGAAGCTCCAAGGCCTCGAGTACGTGCTGAATGTAACCGCCACAGATGACAACGCGTCAGGCGGCCCACACTCGCTCTCCTCCACTGCGCGTGTCATCGTCGGCGTGGATGATGTCAACAACAACAAGCCCGTTTTTGAAGAGGTGAGGGCTTTACAGCTGTGAGGCAAGGTGCTTTACAATTGGTTGGGAATCGTTTACTTTTTTTTTTTGTTTGTTTACGATACTTGGTTTACGGTACCGAAACGATACTTTTTTCGATACCTATACTAAATTATTTGTCATCTACATAAATAAGTTAATATCTTGATAAGTCTAATTGACCCAAATTCATCTTTGTCTCTTCTAAATTTGAGCAGTTTTGATTCAGTTAGGTTTTAGTGGCTCATTTGACCTGATTACAACCATTTGTTCTAAGGTGTTTTTGACTTGGTCTTGTACTTTTGGTAGTTTTTCATTATTCATTTTTCATATCATATTTACTACTTTCAATCTAGATCTCAAAACTGCAAAACAAGACTAAAGACTCAAATCATTTATACTGTTTCTTTAAGTGATATTATCATTTATTTGAGCTGAAACACCTGAGTCACTTTCTTTAGTGCAGTCTCTGACCCACCAGACAGACAAATTATCTTTCTAAAGAAAAATACCTGTATTCAATACCGGTAGTACCTTAATCATGTTTTTGATACCATACTGGTATCGTTTAACGGTACCCAACCCTAATTATCTTCATTACAGCATTATTTTTTAATACATATATAAATACTGCATTGTGAACTACGTGGCATGTCATGACTAATTCATTTAATTACCCAGGTGAGTATTACATTACTCACCATGTACATCTGAAATACTATGGCTCGTTTCATTCTCTCTCCATCCTTCACACAACCATTGTGTCAAATGTAATATTAAAATCTCAAAATTCACACAAAACGTTTATATCACCGTACCATTTTCATCTACCTGAGTGAAAGAGGGAATACTGTGTGAAAGACACACTCAATTGCCTTTTAGGGAGGATGTGCGTGTAGAAGTATTCTCAGAAGTATTCATTCACAGTCGCATCCAGGACACTCCCCTCTTTCAGTTACTGCTGTGGAAAAAATGGGTTTTGGAATATTTAATCATGAAAAAGGTAACAAATAATACAGAATAATGCAGACATCAACTCAAGTGTGGTTTGTCCCATTGGCTCTTTCCTTGTCTCTTCTATTGGCTCTTTCCTTGTCTCTTCTATTGGCTCTTTCCTTGTCTCTTCTATTGGCTCTTTCCTTGTCTCTTCTATTGGCTCTTTCCTTGTCTCTTCTATTGGCTCTTTCCTTGTCTCTTCTATTGGCTCTTCCATTGTCTCCTCTATTGTGTCTTCTTCTAGGCGGCTCAAAAGGTCCGTTCTTATACCAGAATTTGTTGTGTTTGGACAGTGCTGATAGAGGAACGTCACAGTGGCTTCCATGGTGTCACCCTGTCCTTTGTTGGACCCAGATTGTTTTCAATAGCCAAAATAGAAAGAACTGTCCTCTCATCACATATGAGCAGAAAATGCAAACACAATATCGTAGGTACAGGTCCATTAATAACAGTTTTTATCCAAGTGCGGCAAATGTAACCAACCATAGGCCTAACGTAACTGATGAGTGTGTAGCTGTGTGATTTTTAAGAATGTATTGCCTTTTAACATTTATTGAAATATTTGGTTTTGGAATACACCAACTGGATTGCACTTCAAGTTGTGTTGTACTTGTTGCAATGACAATACAGCTTATTCTATACTATACAGGGGTCATTTATTAAGACAGGTGCAAAATGGGGAGCGCAAGTTGAATAGCATATAGTGGTTTGTTCCATCTAATTCATTGTGTTTTACAGTATTAGGGACATGTAAAGAAGGCTACTGTGTGAGTAAACAAAATGACTGCTGCTGATACACTTGGTAAATGACCCCATACGTGTACACAGGTCTGCTCTTTTGGACTGACTCCCTAGTTGTCCTGTATTAACATATCAAGGCATTTGTCAATGAGCAAAGTTCATTTCAAAGGTTTAACTAACGCCAATAGTAACACACCTTTGAATCATGTCGATGCTGAATTAGTGATCTTGCGTCTTAATATTTCCAACACAGCAGCAGTCATAATATATATTTTTAGTCCCTTTTAGTCACAAATAAAAAGCTTCTTCTAAACTTGGTTTCGCAGACAATGCGTCTTGATAGCACGTTACCCACAACCTTTACAAACAAGAGGGCTTGTTCACAACAACAGACAAATCTTGTTCCGTTTAGGGTACATTTGTCAAATTTTCATAACGGAGAAGGCAGCTGCAAGTTCGAGCGGAAAGACAACTCTCTGACTTTTAAAAAACACCCGCATTACCATCCGATCAATTCCAATCCCAGGTTTATATTACTTTTTGTTTTGCCGTATTACCGCTTCTTCCAACACAGACGTGCTGATAACTGACAGTTGTTTTGCCCCATCCCATCCTTCCCCCTTCTGCAAAAACATGCTCGCAAAATATTGTTACATTTTGTCTCCTGTATGCCTGTCTGCGCTCTGCACTCTCTCTTGTGTCTATCATTTTTCTCCCACATTCCCACACGAACGCATTTTGCCCTGGTGTTCTCATTTCCCTGGCCTCTCTCTCTCTCTCTCTCTCTCTCTCTCTCTCTCTCTCTCTCTCTCTCTCTCTCTCTCTGCTCTGTTTTCCCATGAGTTCTGATTAGCCTGCACACCCACTCTATCTTTAGGCACTCCAGCGGGATTTCAATTAATTTCATCCGGAAAAAAAAAAGTGCAAAATCATCACAATATACTATATACCTGTTTAATTAACTTCTGCTTTAATTAGTCTTGGCCACGATGAGACCTGCTTGTGTGGATTTGGTGCCTGTCAAGAATATTGTTACTACATTTACTAACAACATACAGTATTTCCAACCAACTGAGATCTGCTGATTCAAGCATTGATCAGGTGGCTGACTGTCAAAAACAACCATGCCTGGCCAAAAACAGGATTGGCACCTGGATTTACCCAAGCAAATGCGTCTGAGGTTGCTGCGGTTGGTCAGTTTTAGGTTCAGCAACACTGTGGGGTGTCATGCTCATGTTTGCTCATGTGCAAAATGAGTAGCGTGTGCAAAAGTGGATCAGCGGTAGAGTCATATACACATTTTTAACTGGAGCAGCTTTCTCTCATTTACATAACAGATTTGGGAGGTTTAGCACCTGTCTTGATAAATGACTCCCTATGTGCCCAAAGAATGAGACCAGCTGATTACCTGACCAGGTTATTCCATCAGTGGATTTCTTCTTCCCGATGGCACCGGCATATTTCAAGATGACAATGCCAGGATCCCTTGGGCTCACATTGTGAAAGAGTGGTTCAGGAGGATGAGACATGACATCACTTTCACACATGGACTGGCCACAGTAGAGTCCAGATCTTACTGTACTGAGGATTGTCGGTGTAAGTTCTCGTGCAGGAGTTGTCCATCGTTGGCAAAGATTCTTCATCTGTACTCTGTAGTTGAAGTGTAGGATGTTTCGCTGTTCATCCAATGAACTTTGTCAGCGTTGAGCAAATTTGGAGGCCAGTAGACTTTATAAGACCAGTAGGAGGGGTTTATCTGTAAGTCCCACCTCTTTGTTCTAAAGGCTAGAAGCTAAAACACCTTTGTTGTCAGTCTTGGTCTCAACGACCGCGCTCACATCTGATCACTTCCCGTTACCTTCCTTTTTCTAAAGGCTACTCTCACCTTTCTATAGTCCTGCCCTGGACCCTGGCCCAGCCTCATTAGCATGACAGAGGGCTGGTTTGGGGCGAAGGATGCTGCTCTGAACAGGGGCTAAATTAAAGCGAAGTCCTCTATTCCTGTTCATGGAGGGGTTTTCTTTCTTTACAAAAATAGCTTCTTTCACTCCAGACTCAAATCTTAACTTCACTGTCCTCAAATGACTGATTGGTGCCTTTTAGGTGGAGACACACAGCTGACTAAGGGCCACTAGAGCTTTCTCTATGGTGTTGATAAAGCCTTTCATGAAGTAGTTGTTTTGTCTCTCCAATGTAATGCTCAAAGAAGAGGGATGCAAAGAGCATTTTTTTTTTAGAACAAAGAGAGATGGGACTTACAGATGAACCCCTCCTACTGGTCTTCATAAGATCCACTGGCGTCCAAGTTTGCTCAGTGCTGACGAAGCTCTTTGAATTCGAACAACAGAGTACAGATGAAGACTGAAGCATCTTTGCCTACGATTCACTGAGAATCGTTGCGATGTGCTGGGAAAGGCTTTGCGCAGTGGTCACACTCTCCCATTATCATGACAAGATCTTGGTGGCAAATGTATGCCCCACTGGATGGAAATACATATTTTAACTTCACAGAAGCCTATTGAAACAATAACACAGCGAATAAAGCCAGTGATTTTGGGAAAGGCCCCTAGACCCACTGAACATTGCCCTGCCCCCCACCAGTTGAGAACCACAGAGATAAATTTCTTGACAGGTCTTTGATCCATTCTGTAGACTCACTCAGTGCACATCCACTCGCCCATTGTGTTTTTGTTTTTTTCTCCTCATATTTCATGGTCATTCTGTTGAAAATGTAGCTAGCATTTGTATCTGATTACCAAAAAGGCGGCACTCAAGAGAATAACGCCTCTGTTTCTGGGGCACATGTTCATTACGAGGGGGGTGCATAAGGCTTCTGACTCAAAGCTGCACTCTTCAAAGTGGTTCATCTTCAGTGTTTTATTTCTATAGATATTTTATAAATTATCATTTCTAAAACACCTTAACATTGTGTTTTATGCACCCATGACCTTCTCGCTAATGAGATTATTTTGTTTGATCCCTGTTTTCTCATTAGCGTTACATTTCCTGATGATGCTTTTCTGTGTAACGGCAGACCTTTTTATTGTCTTTCTCTGTCCCGCTTCTGCCCTCCCCTCTTCATTTCTTTTCTCTTCTTTTGCTCTATCTCAGTGCCAGCAATATCGTGAGCAGGCCTCTGTGCTAGAGAACCAGCCAACAGGGACTTTTGTGTTGCAAGTGCATGCCGTGGATGCAGATGAGGGAGCAAATGGAAAAGTCAAATACGGCTTAATGCACAGAGACAGTGCAATGGCTGCCTTCCGAATAAACCCAGAAACAGGTAGAGTGGTGTTTTTCCAACCCTTCTGGAGTCGACGCTTCTTTTCGGGGCGTGATATTGTGATATACCTACCTGATTTTTCATCATTTTTAAAATGAGAAATAATGGAAAAGGGAGAAATTAAATAAATTGATAGTTGTGGTCCAAACTCATTCCTAACTTTCCTCACACATTTCTTAAATCCTGTTTCTTCTTAGAGATGAGTTTATAAGCACATTTCACAACTGGCTTGGTCACTTTTTTGGGTCATAGTCATAGAAATGCTAGAAAGATAGACAATAAAGGCTTTATATTTAGATGTACAGTATTATTTCCACAATGTTTAAGTTTGCAATATACTAAAGGAGGACAAAACAAATTTTACTCCACTACTAGGACAAAAATCTGGTATAGCCTCTTTAACTAGGGCTGCGAGGTGGATAATAGTCATCATTGAAATTTGAATACCACAATAGGCAAATTATGAAGGCTACAGTTAGTATTTAACCTTGATTTGAGTTTGTAAGTAAAATTATCTGCCATGGAGCAAGTATTTTGCACTTAAAATAAGAAATAGGTTGGGTGCTTGTGCTTCACCGCTAGAAGGTCCTGGATTTGATTCCCAGACTGGACAGGGCCTTTCGTTGTGGAGTTTGCATGTTCTCCTCATGCCTGCGTAGGTTTCCTCCGGGTGCTCCGGTTTCCCCTCGCACTAAAAACATGTACAATAGATTAGGATGAATGAGAGTGCGTTTGTGAGTGGATATCAGCCAATGGCTACAATCCGGAGGGACCTGTTTTAAGTGCATGGTTCTCATCGGTCATGCACTGTCCCAACCAAATATACAAAAGAAGAGTTAATTTGAATTATTTTTTCATTTTAAGTTAAAAAATGCTTGTTCCATTGTCTGGTTTCTTTCATTGGCAAGTCAAAATTGCTCCAAATAAGAAAAAATATAAGCTAACTTATCAAGACATCACTTTTTGCAGTGTCTTTTATTGCCATACATACAGTAGCTCGACCACCAGGTATGGAGAGTGATTTTGAGCGCCTTGAAAAGCGCTATGGAAACTGAATGCATTACTATTGCTATTATTGGTTTGTCCACAAACATCAGATCGGAAGAGCGT
>OMNZ01090342.1:7358-18793 GCA_900303255.1 Lesueurigobius sanzi | reverse complement strand
GAAGGGAAAAGAGAGAAAGAAAGAGGGAGAGAGAGAGAGGGGAAGGAAAGAGACAGAGAGGGGGAAGGAAAGAGACAGGAGAGGGGAAGGAAAGAGGGAGAGAGAGAGGGGAAGGAAAGAGACAGAGAGGGGAAGGAGAGAGAGAGAGAGAAGAAGGAAAGAGGGAGAGAGAGAGGGGAGGAAAGAGACAGAGAGAGGGGAAGGAGAGAGAGAAGAAGGAAAGAGGGAGAGAGAGAGAGGGGAAAGAGAGAGAGGAAGGAGAGAGACAGAGAGAGAGAAGGAGAGATTTTAGTGCCCAATTTGGGTCCTGTGGGGTATAAGAGGTTAAATCTCTATGAAGAATTGGGAGTCAAGAAATCTGTTATTGAAATCAAGAATGACTTTGGGGGCAACAATTAACAATTGAAGCTTTACAAAAAAAACCGAAAGCAAACAAAGTAAACAAACAAACAAACAAACAAACAAACAAACAAACAAACAAACAAACAAACAAATCAGGTATAGGGCAGGGCCTTTAATTCATCCTCTGTTACCTCCCAGTCCCAGCTGTAGGAGAAGCCGACTGTAGCTTGGCCCATGCACAACCAACACGAGTCAGCGTCAACATTTGTTGCCTTTAAAACTGTGCCATGGTGAAACTGGGCAATAATTACTAAACTAGTTGACAGCGGTAGGTAAGAACTCCTTCTCTGTGTGTTGATAAAGTGGATGTAACAGTACCTCACGTAGCGTTGGCGTCGCGGGTTCAGAGTTAACAACACTACTAGCACGTTAGCTAACTAGCCAGCTATGTGCTGCTGCTGGTGCTAACCCAGTTATCTTTCGCGTTTGAAGGTACCAAGCTGACACAAACATACTGGTGGATATGCCTCTGTGTATTATTACATATTGGACCAAAGCGTGGTAGCAATGTGCACCCTGCTATTTGTACAAAAATAGGTAAACACAATCCTTTGTCTGATGCTTTTAACACAAAACTAGCCCTCGTGTTTGCTTCCCAGAGGTAGTCCAGCGGTGCACATGGTCATTTGATCAAAGCAGCAGAACATTGAGTGTCAAATACTACGTGCATTATTGTGATTGCTTGGTAGGAAACCAGTTTGGTCACAAAGTATGCTAAATGTTTATGTATTAAAAGTATACTTTGGATCTGTGCCTTGACCCTCTGCAGCCAGTGAGTAAAGGGCAAACTCCAATGTACATGACAACTTGCCACTGCTAAGCTTCAGTTGTCTTTACCTGCATTACAGAAACTGGAATGGCTAAGGCAGAGCTCATGGGTTTCAACGAAATTTCAAAAACATTATTGTATTAACATTTTTGTTGCTTTACATAATGATGTTCATAATTATTATTCAGTAGTTGAGTATGTATTAGTTGTATGCACTAGGTAGCCTTCTTACAGCCACTGGCTTACCCACAACATTCACTGGATCTGGATGACTATTGTATTGGGCAAAGAGGTCACACTGTTGATGAAACAATTTCAAAGATCGCTTGCATCTATCGCTGCCTTACTAATTGTGATGTTTTTATTTCCTGTAGGCATCATGTCTTCCAGAGAGCGCCGGTCTGATGTCTACATAAAGGCAGAGCCGAGCAGTCCAGAAGGAGGTGGAGGAGGGCGCATCAGTCCTGGTGGTGCTTCCTCAGACTCATCACAAAGTGGAGGTGGAGGACCCAGAGGAGATGGGGCAAAGCGATACTCGCCTCCTCTCTACACACCAGCTTTACGCTGTCATTTTAAGGATGAAGGTGGAGATGGAGCAGAAGAAGGCTCCACAGGAAATGGGGCAGGCCGCTGCAAGTACGCCCTAAGTACATTACCCAAAAGGCTGTGTTTAGTTTGTGGTGATGTTGCTTCAGGTTACCACTATGGTGTCGCCTCATGTGAGGCCTGCAAAGCCTTCTTCAAGAGAACTATCCAAGGTCAGTTTGTTTTTCACAGACAACATGAAGGATACTGTTATTATTCTAGTGTTTAATTGTGTGTTATCATTCTTAAACTATTTACTATATATCAAGTTGCTAACATTGACCTCCTTAAAGTGTAATCAATTGTAATCCAATTCTACCTAAAATTTATGTAAACTCTACATAACTGTTCTTTTTCATAATATAATGCCCCTTTCCTTTAGGTAACATTGAATACAGCTGTCCAGCATCAAATGAGTGCGAAATCACCAAAAGGCGTAGAAAAGCGTGCCAGGCATGCCGCTTCACCAAGTGCCTCAAAGTAGGCATGTTAAAAGAGGGTGAGTGCTGATGGTATGCAGTCTAATCTGAAATACTGTTTGTTCTTTGGCGCGCTTAATGTTAAGTTTTATAATGTAGGAGTTCGCCTTGACCGGGTCAGAGGTGGAAGACAAAAGTATAAAAGACGACCTGATGTGGAAAATGCAACGTACCAGAGTGCCCCATTACCCCTCACGAAGGAGAATGAAAAGGGTGAGACTTATGTGATAACATGACATTAATTTTTACCACAAATAATTATTCTAGTCAGTCAGATTGCTAAGGTCTTATGTTGTATCCTTAGTGTACTTTGCGCAGAAAGTTTTCCTCTTCGTTTTAAAAGTCTTAGTTGTCCAAAGAAAAAAAAACTGTATTGTTGTGTGTTGTATTCTTACTGAACAGTGCCATCTGGTGCTGACATACATTTTAATACTGTATTTTTAGCAGTTAAAAGTACAGTCAGTCACATACTGTACTATTTAGGACTCTTTTTCTTTTATTTGTTTATTTGTTTATTTTTTGTATTTTTTTAAACAAAACAATCAATAGATTTGTGTACCTTTTGTATCTTTGTGTCTTAGGTTCCTCCAACATCATTGTCTCCCATCTGCTTGTGGCCGAGCCTGAAAAGTTATTTGCCATGCCAGACCCTCTGCAGCCCGACACAGCTCAACGCACCCTCACCACTCTGTGTGACCTCGCTGACCGAGAACTGGTCGTCATCATCGGCTGGGCCAAGCACATTCCTGGTATGGATCTGATGATGAAGTACTAATAGAGGCTGTGAGTTTACACCTTAGAGTTTGTGCTCCCTTCACAGAATAGAGCACAACTATCCTCTGTTTATTTATCTATGGATAGCTACCAAACATAAACAAGGTAAATTAATATAAGTAAACAAACATTGATGAATGTGCAGTTGGAAAAGACATCGCCATAAAATAAACACCCATTAGAAAGGATGAAATACACACATAATAGGAACATAAGTGGTGACTTTATCATATAAACTTGCTTGCTCACCATTTCAATATAGTATGCAGATGATGTCACAGCAAAGCAGCATCATAACAGAAGCCAAATGAGTCAGTTCTACATTGTTCTTATTTGTTTTGACACTCCGTCCGGAACGTTGAAGCTTCTATCAAGGTAGTTTTCATATATGTTGGTGCAGTTGCGAGGTCGACCTGAGATCGCTCTAGTTTTTGCTGCTTTTACTTCAGCTTTAGTTCAGTCGTGTTCACATGGGCTGTCTGTGCGTCGCACCATCGCCTCGGTAATTTCTCTCTGTTATTGGTAACTGCAATGAGGCTGATGCCGCTGACAGAGGACAAGTGTGTGTGTGTGTGAAAAAAATGGCCTTAAATTCGGGAGGCTTTAATGCACAGAGGAGAGTGACACAGAGAGAGGGAGAGGGATACAGTACCTCGATGAAGTTGATCCAATTTTGTCTCGTCAGAGGCATGTTCCAAACGTCTCGTCCTGCAGCCCAGCACCGGTGAAGTAGCATATAGAATATTACATGCTAGAAGCCCTTTCTTCACTCAAAAAGCAGAATGAAATTGACACTAGGTCAGCCCAAGGTCGGGCGCCTTCACACTACACCTGGATCTGCGCAGAGTCAGAGATGGACCTGTTTGAGCCGCTCAGAGTGTGGCTCTTTAGACCAATCTAAAGTGATGCGGCTGAATTCACACAGACATTAAAGTGCCGCTCTCGGGTCGACCTCACTAGTGACAGTGTGAAAACGAAAACTTAGAATGAAAATGATGCAAGTGCGCACTCTACAGTGTAGTAACAGTATTTCCAACAACAGCGGTTTCCCTGCTGTGCATCTGATTCCATTTTCTTGAATCCATCTATGTGCTCCCCTGCAGGTTTCTTGTCGCTGTCCCTTGCAGACCAGATGTCTGTGCTGCAGTCGGTCTGGTTGGAGGTGCTGGTGTTGGGTGTGGCGTATCGCTCTCTGGGCTGTGAGGATGAGGTAGTGTTCGCTGAGGACTTTGTTCTTGATGAAGAGATGTCACGGGCTGCAGGACTCACAGAGCTCAATGCAGCAATTAGTCAACTTGCCCGACGCTTCCGTGCCCTCAACTTGGATCGGGAGGAGTTTGTTATGCTTAAAGCCATAGCTCTGACTAATTCAGGTATTGCATCTCTGAGAATTAAATAAAATGTATCGTTGTGACTTGTGAGGAATGAAAGTAAAAAATATGACAATGATCCGATGCTTTTCCTTAATTTCTTTTTCTACGTTTCTGTTGTGTCAGATTCTGTTTACATTGAGGACATGGAGGCTGTGCAGAAGTTGCGCGACCTGCTCCACCAAGCTCTGCTGGAGCTTGAATGTCAGCGGCGCCCAGACGACCCCCAGCGGGCAGGACGCCTCCTTTTAACATTGCCTCTATTAAGACAGACTGCAGGCCGAGCTCTCACTACTTTCTACAGCATAAAGACCCGAGGAGGGGTACCAATGCACAAACTATTCCTGGAAATGCTGGAAGCCATGATGGACTCTCCTTAGAGCATTGTGTGAGTTCCTGGCTTATATTTCCAACAGAGAAAACAGGTGTTGAAAGAAAGAAACACTAAGGAATACATGAGCAGCAGAACATTCCACTTTCAGCTGCTAATTAATAGTAGTCCTAGACCTGTGATTTGGCTACTCCTGGTTTGGTGGTCAGTGTCAAACTTGGTCAAATCGCTTTTAAATCAATTATTGACTACAGATGTGACTGGACTATTACTTTCATGTTCATAACATTGATCTACAATAGAAGAACTACTTGGGCCACTAAGCTGGAGGAGCTACAGACTTCAATCTTGGCTGTAGGACTTTTATAATAATGCAATCTGCTCATAGAAGCCATAATAACCTGTTTCTAACAAAAGAGGGTCCAGTGAAGACTGAGATAGACATGCACATAATGTGCTTGTATATTAATGCCATTGTAGGCTAGTTCATAGGAATTTCTTGCAATATAGAAAACGTAAAAGCAATATAATGGCTTGATTATTGTCACATTTAAAATGTGGATAAAAGATTACATTTTCTTGTCCATATACAGTTGTTTACAACTGCTCAAGATTCCAAGTGCTGATTTTTGGGCTTGAAATGCTGGTTTATCACATGTAGAGCCTGATAAACAGCTATAGATTCTAGAGCCGTAAACCTTTTGTGTACGACATAATGCTTTATAAAACTGTGCAATTGATTAGAGAGCTGTTAATGTGCATATATGCACAGATAATGTACTCTATTCATAAAGTAATATATTCACTGTTCGTAAAACCTGGTGGTGGTCCGACATGAGGCGCTTCAGTTAAGAGGGGAGCTAAATACTAGGACCCTAAAGGTTATGGTGGACCTCTGAGTCGGCCTGGTCCTATTTTAAAAATGTCTTGTTCTAAATCTTAATTACTGTTTTTGACTTTAAGCCAAGGTGCTTTCCAAAATCATGCAAGTGTTGTGTTTTACTCCGTGCCCCCAGAAAGTGTTTAGATTTATGATCCTCTTGTGTCTTTACATTTGTCACACAGACGTGCCCCTTATGGGTTCAGGGCAACCAAATTGTAACGTATGCAACAGTTTCCCTTAGATGTTAACATCGTGTCCTTCCACTTCCTGTCTGTCTCACGTTTTGTTTTTTAAATCAGTTAACCCTCAATATCAGAGCTTTGCATTACATTCTACAGCTGTCTAATAATGGAGGGCCAGTGGCTAGTCGTTATTTAGTCCTGTATAGTTCCATTCACATTGTTAGAAACATGCAATTTATGATGGAAGAACAAAGCCAGCAGATGTTCTAAATGTCTCAATATGTGTATTGTGCAGCTTGAGTGTACTTCAATTTGTATACAACTAAACTGCTTTTACTTCACTGGGACTTGTTATTTTTACTTTAGCATTGACACTGGTGTGGGTTTGGTACTATGATTAACTTGTCCTTACAGAATGTTGGGAACTATTTGTTTTAATGCAGGTTGTGTCTTTGCTGAACATGATTGTCATGTCTGGGATCAGGCTACAGGGCTACCTCAGAAGGCAGTGAGTGACATGGCCAAACACCTAGTATTTGACTATTTTATTTTGACATTTGGGCTTTGAAATTCTTGTGAAGCTAAAAAAAAGTTTATATTAATTACTAAATGCATTTTTATTCAATCTGGTACAATATAATGCAAGAACTACACATTCTAGTGGAAACAAGCTTCTGTCTTTTTTGTAGTATTAATACAAAACTACTGTGAATCCTATTTCCTAAATTTATTTTGCTTCCTACAATAAAGTATAAAACTACTTTGATACATGTAACAAATACTCTTTTCAAATTGGTCATAATCTGGAAGTGGAGTCTTGTTCACAATACAAGTATATGTATGTTGGATTGTTAAAAATTAGGGTAAAAAAAAATGTCTTGTAGGGTCTATTTAATATGTGCGCATTAAAATAACTGAGCAATACAATAATTTACCAAACCTCGGTTGTTGTATAGACAGTGTACATTTAACATGCCTAGCTATAATTACAGAATAGCTGCATATTAAAGTAACAAATCCATGTTTGTACTTTGAAAGAATATTTAAATGATTAAATTCTATTTTTTACTCAATTATGAATGTTGTTTGTTGACACTGTTTTTTTCTGTGTGGAATTGGCTGTAAATTTCAATGTGTAGCCATTTTTTTTGTTTGTTGTCTTTGTCTGAACATGTCCCCAATAAAACAAAACAAAAAAATCACTGTGAAGGTGATCTCTACCACTGTCACAAGAGGTTGTAATAAATTGACACAGCATCACACTTTTTCTGTTGGTGATTATGAGTGAGAAAATAATCTAATCTGAAGTGCAACTCATAATTAGTGTTGTTCTGCAGAGTTCAGTCATTTGCGACCAGGTGGCGCAGTTCAATCAATCAATCAACACTATTTATAAAGCGCTTTTCATACAAAATGCAGCTCAAAGCGCAGTTGCTCCATTATTTTGTAGTTGGAGCTAGTTTACGTTTTAAGTCCACCATATGTACGACACCCAGTAGCACAAACTGACTTTGAGACGTTTGTGGTTTGTCTGAAACCGAAGGTACAAAGAGGTACACTCACGGGCACACACTCCACCAAGTGGACACTGTGCGTCAAGTCCGTGCGTAACCCCGTGCAGCGCCGTTCAACTGCGTGGTCCCATACGCAGCTATTATGTTTAGTATTAAGCTCTTGAGGGGCAGGGCTGTCCATATTGCAAGACCATTTCACGTTTCATCTGCCACCAAAATGCCGATTCAGGTACGAATTGTGTGCGTAGTTTCTATTCTTAATTTAGGCTGTTTTACGTAATGCACTCGCAGTGGTGATACTACGCTGCTGACGGAACCTTTAGCGTTCTTCAGCCTCATGACGATGATGATGCACTTCACAAAGTGAGGTACTGCTTCAGAACAAGGGAGTTCACTTAGTTGGCTACATTTTAAGTGATAATGATACAATATCTAATCTCTATGTCATCTAACACCATTAAAATAATTTCCCTGTGATTATTGTTTATTATTGTTTGTTGGTGTTTTTATTAGGGTACTGTATTACACGTGTTAGTATTGTAGAAAAGGACTTCCATTAGAATTGTGACTTTTTTTTTAGCAGTATTCCATGATCCCCAAAGCTACTCAGCCATTTTGACCTAGAGCTTTGTGTAAAATAATTGTCTGGCGCCCTCCAGTGTTCTGCGGCGTAGTTACAGTTCATTTTTTAATTTACCCACTAGCTAATTTATTGATTTTTATTGCGGGGAAAATAAAGTGGTTTATGTGGCCATTTGGTATATATTTGTACCTTAATCCTAATAATAGGTTGTACCCTAATCCTAATCTTGCTAGGTTGGTGAGCCACTTCCGGCAGTGGAGGTCCAAGAGGGTGAGCCCGGAAACAAAGTAGCAATGGACCAGCTTTTCAAAGGAAAGAAAGGCATCCTGTTTGCAGTCCCTGGAGCCTTTACTCCGGGATGCTCCAAGGTGAGCTCACTATTATCTTTTAAAGTTTTGAACTCACAGACCATTACGTTTGCATCAGAGTTATGATCGAGTCCAAGTTCAAGTCTCCAATGTGCAAGTCCAAGTCCTTAAAAGTCATTATAACTTTAACCTCACCCCAACAGGCCCAATTTGGGTCCTGGGGAAGAAAAGAGACAGAGAGAGGGGAAGGAGAGATCGAGAAGAAGGAAAGAGGGTGAGAGGAAGGAGAGAGAGAGGGGAAGGAGAGAGAGAGGAAAGAGAGAGAGGAAGGAAAGAGACAGAGAAAGGGGAAGGAGAGAGGAAGGAGAGAGATTTTAGTGCCCAATTGGGTCCTATAGGGTTTAAGAGGTTAATTTGGCCTTCGAGATGGTGCTTACTTTTGTTAGAAGTGTCCACTTTGATTAATTTGCAACTGAATGGACTGTCAACCAAAACAGCTTTAACCTCTTATACCCTACAGGACCCAAATTTGGCACGCTGGGGTTTAAGGGGTTAAACAGAGTCCATAAATTTAACAGTTTCTTATTATTGACCCTCTTATATGAATTCTGATTGCAAACTTACTCAAACAAGTCAGAGCCGAGTCCCAAGTCCTCAGTTTGATGTCGAGTCCAGGAAATTGAGTGGAAAAACGAGTCACAAGTCTGAGACAGGGACTTGAGTACATGCTCTATCTATCTGGTTTGCATACATTACTAAACTGTTGTTGTTTCTGCTGTCAGACTCATCTCCCAGGATTTGTAGAACAGGCGGGGGAATTGAAGAAAAAAGGCATTCAGGAGATTGCTTGTATTTCAGTCAATGATGCATTTGTCATGGCTGCTTGGGGAAAGGAGCATGAAGCTACTGACAAGGTACAGACTGCAGCATCCACAAAACAAAATTGATGGTGTTATAAAAAATTCAGGTGTGACATACTGTACACAATGCTTCTTTCTGCAGGTTCGAATGCTGGCTGATCCCACTGGAGCTTTTACAAAAGTAATACTGATTATTATTTTTTAAATATATATTTTTTTACTTCTCCATTTTGTATAATTGTATATTTTTTATAATCTTGGTGTTTCTAGAAAGTTGATTTGCTGCTTGACAGTGAGCAACTTGTTCAGATTCTTGGAAATCCACGATCCAAGAGGTAAAATGAAGCTGTGAAGAATGACATGAAGTACATTGAACAGCTGCACATGATCTGATTAAGATGTGCTATGTTTCAGATATGCCATGCTGGTGGAGGATGGTGTTGTGAAGAAGATCAATGTGGAGCCTGATGGTACAGGGCTGACTTGCAGTCTGGCTTCCTCAATTTTGTCTGAGTTGTAAATCCAGTAAAACTAAAGCTTTATCAGTTTCTCTATAACTGTCAGTAATGCGCACAATTAAACTTACTTGAAGGGAGATTGACTCCTCATTTGATATTGTATCTGGAAAAATGCAACGAGCATCGAAACTAAGCCATAAATATGTCAGCAATGCAATGTGGTCAATGTGTCTTTGTGTGACTAATAGAACTATGTGCAATCAAAATGTTAATAATGTCAAGAAGATCAATAATTAGACTTTTCATAGAAGATCCAACTTAGTCATATACAGTTTTAAATTTTCTCGGTGCACTGTGCATTTTGTTTTTATTATGGCTTTAAAATGTGTATTCTTCAAACATAATTTATGAGGTTTGTTTAATCAGCGCCTACGAGTTTGAAAATCAGAGCAGTACTTTCAATTTTGTTATTATTCTTTTCCATAGAGAGATGGGAAAAATTATACGAAAATGTAATAAATGAGAATACAATAATAAGAATAAAAAATATATATAAAAAAAGAAGAGAATTGTGTCCAGTGTCCAGAGAGCTAGGGGTTGTCCAGGAGGTTTACATCTTCCAAATGAATGAGTTTCACAGCAGTCCGTTTCTGATTTGTTTCAATGATGAAAAGAATGAGCACAGCTCTTTATGAAATACTTAAAAATTGGGTTTACACTTTAGAAATCTGTTCTTGTGTATGAAGAATTTTCCTAATATCACTATAGTATTAATAGACAAACTGTATGAAGAATTCTTAATTATAAAGCCATACAAAAATTCACAGTTAAAAACAGGAGTAGGTATATTTCTGGATAAACAATGATGTAGATCGGCCCAAAATGCATTTGAGTACATACATTCGTAAAATATATGCTCTGTAGTTTCAACATGTTCATTATAAAAGGAACCGTTGTTACTCTCAAATCCAAAACGTTTACTCAGAAATCAGCAAAGGGATATATTCCATTAAGAACCTTAAAATTAATTTCTATTGCCTTTTAGATAACATTTTAGATCTTAAATTGTGAGGTTCTTTTTTGGGTAAGTAAGTCTAGCCCATTCCTGCCAGGAGTTATGGATGTTTAAATAAATAACCAAAATGCTCACTCTAGCCCAGGGCTTTCAAACATACGGCCCACGGGCCGGATCCGGCCCTCGAGATGATTCCATCCGGGCCGCGGCTTGTAGAGCCCAAGTTTCTGAACATGTCCAAAAAAAAGGTAAGTCTCTAGCCCATTCCTGTCAGGAGTTGTGAAATTTTAAAGACATAATTAAAATGCTCAATCCAGCCACTAGGGGGCAGCCAACATTTAAAGGAAGGAATTCCACACCTGTCCAGCAGAGGACACTGTCTTATGGCCATGCCGCCTTTGCTCTGCCTGATCCAGTGAGATTTCTGAAGCTAAGCAGGGCAGGGCCTGGTCAGTAGTTGGATGGGAGACCTCAGGCTCCACTGGGACACACAATCCATTTATTTTTGTGTTGCCCTATATCACAACAAGAGTCCAATCAGAGTTTGACAGTAAATGAATAAAAAATAAAATAAAACAATGGATAAATAAATATAATATATTTAAATTAATTCCAGCTTTAAAATTGGTAATAATAATGAGCCTGTGTTCTAATTTTCTGTATTTGTGTCAATGTGTAATAAGACTGATTAAATATGGTCATCTAAAATACACCAGATTGCACTAAATTCTGTGTAATTCAAAATTTCCCTAACCTGGCAAGAGCCAGATAGACATTGTGTAGCACTCGTAGTTGAGTTCTCCACAATATCAATCTGGGACCGCTCCAAACGAATCCGTTCGGAGTTTCGCTGGTAGTTGTTTGTTAGATAGCGGCTCTGAGCTGTACATCATAATGTCGTCGAGTGTTTTTTGCGTTTTTT
>OMNZ01090335.1:2017-16643 GCA_900303255.1 Lesueurigobius sanzi | reverse complement strand
AGGGTTTTGTTTAGCCTTATCATTATTGTAATATTCTCAGTACAAAATTCTCTGTTTTGACAAACTAATTTCATATACAAATTTAAGAACAGTTTTCAAAATTGTTAATAATACTGCTCCACCTCCATCAATCATTAAACTCTGAACATCCCTCTCCACTGCTCAGAGGAACTGTGCCATCCCAAAAAGACCCTCTACCTTTGCACAAACAGCCTTTTCATTTAAAACTATAAAACAATGGAATCATCTTCCTGTCCAGTCTGTAGATTGGAACATTTTTTTCTCAAAACTTGAAAAAACACTAATTTTGTGTAGCATGTCCATTTAAATTTAAAATGTAATGTAGTAGTTTGTCTTCTGTATGTATTTTTATGAAACTGTGATACTTTTTAATGGAACTTTCAAATGGAAATGAGCAATAGCTAAATCTGGTAAAAAAGCATCTTTTCTTTAAGATTAATGTAATTTGTACATGGTCCCTGACAAATTAACACATAAATGTTGTGAGAAATGGCATCCTCAAAACTGAAAAAAGCTGCATTTTCATTCCTTCTAAAGCTGGACACACACTACAGCATTTTTAGCCAGATTTTTAGTCTTAGGAGGCTCAATAAAAACTTGCTCTCATGGCATGATCAGTCGTGGGACTCCTCATGTGTGTGTGTGTGTGTCCTCATGTCTGTGTCCTCATGACAGATTTTTAGTCTCAAAAGATTTCAAATCTTGTAGTGTGGCCACCTTTTCACAACTTACTATTTTGGGCCTAATATGGGTTAAAACCAGGACAGGCACCTTGTGTCCACCATTTTGGGAAGTCATTCAGATTCCATAGATTCTGAAACTTTTTATATTATCAGACACGAAAGGGTGACAGTGGCACAGATGGTAGAGCAGGTCGCCTTAAGACCAGAAGGTCGAGGGTTCGAATTCCGGCTCCCACAAGTGCACACTGTCATTGTGTCCTTGGGCAAGACTCTTCACCCGCATTGGATGACATGTTTGTGTCATATGAAAGCACTATACAAATAAGATTCCCGCCCCCTACTTGCATTTGCCCAAGAAGCTTTTTGAAATACTTGTACTTGGTTTTATCACACAGTCGTTTTTACTTCTATGTGAGTATTATTATTTTAAAGTATCAATATTTCTACTTAAGTAATAAAAAAAGTTAACCTATAAGTGACAAAAGATTCTTTTTACTTGTCATTACTTAGATGACTACTTTATGCTCCTGCTTGAGTAAAATGACTTGAGTACTCTACCCCCCTTGTACATGATGCGTGCACCTTTAACTGTGGCATTCCATTCCCTCAGCACCAAAAGTGAATGTAGCAGAGCGGCCTGTGCGGTGATTTCATACGGGACAGGGCACTGGCAGCCCCAGTAATTGTGCCTTCTCGCTGTGACTGTGTGGAAGGCTGCAGATTACTATCACAGCAGTTAGAATCCAAGCCTTATCTCCGTTTGGCAGCAACCCGTCTGAGGAACAGTAGATGAAGGTTTTTTTTTTTTTTTCTTTTTTTTTTTTTGGGAGAGGGGGGCCCGCCGGGGGACACGCGCTGCTCCCTGCTCCCTCTGTTCCGCTCGGCTTAACAACTCGATTAGTGCGTGCCCCGTCTGAGAGCACCAGCCGGAGTCGTCGTCAGCGCGGCCCTCGCTCGCTCAGTCACGCCGCGTTTCGGGGCTTTGACGTAAGACGGGAAGAAGACTACGTGATGTAACGCAGAGCACTGACCCCCAGCGCTGAACACACACATCTTATCGTTTCTGTCAGGCGTGCGTCTAATTTAACCCGATGTTCCGGATGCAAAATGGTTTAAACGGGAACAGTGTTTTTGTAATTTGACGTTTGCAGTTTTGTTCTGAAGGAAACGAACCCGAGATTGCTTCAGAATATAGCATCTACTACTTGACCCACATTTACCTTTATGACAGAAAAACACTTCAACCTGTTATCAATAGCCAAATCAAATACGCATTGTAACATATTTCTGATTCGATAGACTGTGAGAGTTTACAGCTGTATCAAATGTGACCTAGTATACAGGAAAGCAAAAAGGAATCTCAAAATATATCTTTCCGTCCTTTAGGGGACGCCAAAAACAAATTCTCTTTCTCTTCTGCATTCTTCAGTGGCGTGTCAAGATTTGCATATGATTTGGTCACCATGCCATTTGTCTGGGTTTAGAACAACTAGAACAACATATCAATGAACAATTTGTACTAATAATTGTAACAGTAAGGAAAAGTACAGTACAAGGTGAACGCCACAATAACCAAGCTTGTAATAATCTTAAACTTGTCTTCCAATGTTGACTATCCATTTCAGAAGACAACTTAAAACCCTCGTAATAAAACTATACCCTGTAAAAGAGCCACATGTTATCCACCAAGATCCATTGAGTGAATCTTCCTGCTGTCAGACCGGCAGAACTCCTGGATGAAGTGAAATGTAAGGTATTTACGGCTCTAGAACTAGGTCAAAACACAAACAACACAAACGCTTGTTCAGTCACAAGCCTATTATTTTTCCAATTCTCACTCTAACAAAACAGAGTGAGCTGTCTTCGAGGCACCCCTCTCGTTCTGGCCTCATGTCTGATCTTGCCCCGAGGAAGCGCTCGCACACAGTATGCAGGCACACAGAGAAAGGTAGGGTGAGTGAGTCGAGGAGAGACATAATAATAGCGCTGATAAGCCCTACCCTTGAAAGAGCCCTGTTTCCAACGCTTCTAACACACAAACATGCGTACGGGCCTGTGTTTTTCTGCACTCCCTGCGTAGGCCTCATTCCCACATGATGGAGTCATGCAGGGGACGCTAAGTGCCGCTCATCTCCTGCTCAAACATATTCATTTTTCGCTGTGAGTAATGGCTATTAGGTAGCTACGTCACAAATCAACAATAACTTCATCTGTAGGAGTTGAACAGTGCCTCCTCTATTCATCATTTGCTTCACTGTCACTGAATGTTCTTTTATTTATGCCTGGAGACCATATGGACAAACTGTAACTGAGGCTGATAAATACTTTGCAAAAATGGTCGCTAAGGATAAGATATACTTTATTGGTCCCTTGGGGGAATTTATATCAGTGGTTCTCAACTGGTGGGTCACGTAACAATTTTCAGTGGGTCATGAACCTTTCCCAGGAAACTATTTATTGACTGAAGAAGTATACAAACTCTGGTTAAAATTACTCAAAGAAAGTTTACTCAGCCGTAATTTGAGTAATTTTAAGTTATAAGTAAATAAATTGGTCTGTGGAAGTGGAAGTGCAACTCTCCTGAACTCACCAACTCAAATTATTGTCAAATATACTTATTTCAAGAAAATTGTACTTATTTTTGGATGAATTATTTCAGTATATTCTGTTAAGTGGTCATGACGTGAACTTTATTGGCTCTTTTCATGCTTATTCCACAATAATTGTACGAACAATGCTATATTTTACATAATTCAATTGTAATTTGGGTGGCGCCTCATCATATTAGGCTGATGGTGGGTCACAACGCCGTACCAGTTCACTCAGACATAAAAGTTGGATTTAATTGAAATTGTTATGTCGACCATTTCCACATAACCCTCATCATTCATTGTAAAACACTGTTGTTGGCTTTAATTAATAAAATGAATTATATTAAATATTATTTGTTCACGTTCAACAACAACATTGTTTTACGTACAGTTGTGCTCATAAGTTTACATACTCTTTTAAGTTTACATACCCTTTTAATCTTTTGGCTATTTTTCATAGAATGTGAAATCTTTTTTCCTCTCATGGTTAGTGGTTTGTGTCAAGCCATTTATTTCCAAAGAACTGAGTTTACTCTTTTGAAATCATAATGAAACAGAAACTCCTCAAATGTCCCTGATCTAACCTTTACATGACCTTCAACAACTGCCAGGAAAAACTCACTTCAGCTGAAATACAGGACTCTCTGTTAAACAAACAGGTTTTTTGACAAGAAAAAGGCTTCACACAACCACTAACCATGAGTGAAATGAAGGTTTTCGTGTTATCATTTATAGCAAGTTGACATACTGCCAGGGTATGTAAACTTTTGAGCACAACTGTATAATTAACAGGGTTTTGTGGGAAAAGGTTGACGTAACTTTTTCAATTAATTAAAAAATTAAATCACAATTGAAGTGTTGAGAAACCTGGCCTCATACAAAGCATAATTACTACACTCACACAGATAACACACACCACATAAAACTCCAGGAGCTTTACAGACATAAGTAGAAAGGATATTGCGTGTAATTAATGCATTATCCATTTCAAAGGTCTGATGTGGTGCCTTTTTCCTTCAAGCGTCGGTCTAAAGTTTCAAACGGTCTCGTCTCGTGTTGGCTCTTTTCTACCTCTTTTATGTCTTAGCTGGAACAGGGGGCTGTGGGAACCTCTGCACTCGTTGCAGACAGAATAAATATAGTCCGTGTACACAGCGAGGACAAACACACATGTACTTTCTCTCCCCCCCGACGTCATTGTGTGTAGCATGTTGCCTATAAGCCCCCTCCCCTCTGTTAATATCGCCCACATTCATTTGTTTACGTGTCTCTGGGGGCAGGGGGCAGCTGCGAGAGGCTAGTTAAAGGACCGGACATGCTAAATGCTAGGGAGGATATGAATAGAGAGGGGCTACTGGACTGCGGCCATGACACAAATGGCCCTCTCGGTGTTATGACTGCCCCTACACATTTGTGGATACCCCTCAGACCTCTCGGGTTACTCCCAAAAAGAACAGTGTTGGCTGACATCAGTAATGGATGAATGGTTTTATTCAGATGTGGTGGAACCAGCGTGATAATAAAGAGATTGTTTGTTCTGGCCCCAGTGAACTCGGAGTTACACAGATTAAAAAATACTGCATGCCACTTGTTTTGAGAAGGCACAAGCTGTTTAAATGGTTTTGTTTTGTACCAATATTTAACCAGTTTAGTTTAGTGACTGTTAATGTAAAGAGACTGATTTTCTACTGCTATCACTGATAGTAGAGTTAGATTAGAGTTAAATGTTCAGGTTTTAGGCCGTTTTACTGTGAACATATCAACTTGGAAACAAATAAAGTGCATCATCTTTACATAAGGGGTGTTATTATTGCGCTGATTCAACATTTCTCTGTAGAACTATATGGGAAATTGTAACTTCAATGACCATTTTCTCAAAATGCATTTAGTAGCTCCTACAGACTCCAAACTTTCCAGTCTTGGACTTAACAATATTTTGATGGTTTTTACAGATGGATTGTAAGGCAAAATTTTTTTTTTTTTTTTACAGATTTATCCACTAACATCTATCTTATCCTTAATCCCCTCTGAACAAATCTTTATATCAACAAAAGGAAAACACACATTTAAACCAGACTCTTATCATTATTTAGATTTTGCTGGCAAAAATATAGGCAATTTTAGCCATTTTTATGTCTATATATATTTAAAAATATCATATTTACTGTATGTCAGTAATATACACCCAATGTTTCAAATTGATATCTCTCAATTTAAGATTTATCCTTATTCACCTGCAGCGTCTCGCCTTAGTGCTAATAATACGTGCGTACTTCTGTTAATTAATGGTCCCTTCTCTCTGTCTTCAGGACCTGTCCTGTATCGATGACCTCTCCACAAACTCCCTGTTCTCATCTCCCGCTGACTCGCTGTCCGAGTATGCAGACGCCCAGCCCTTCATCAGCACAGACAACCTGGAGACGGTGCCCACTTTATGGGACATCAACACTAGCACCACAACTAACACCAACAGCACACCAGCACAGAGCCAGCTCGAGGTAAGTCCAAAGCAGTTACAGTCAGCCGCACAAGTAGGGAAACATGTCTCATTTTGTTTGTTCAGAAGCATTAACATTTGGAAAGGAAACTGAAATGAAGAGTTTAATTGCAAAAGCAGATATCTAATTTTTCTTACTGTACTCTATAGTTGACACAAGTAACAAGTGAACAAGTAAGTTTATAACCTCTTAACCCCCTGTTGGGGTTTAAGAGGTTAAAGTGGGACTAAAATTCATCTAGTAATTAAAACAGTTAATAAAAGAGAAATTTACAGCCATATGTAGATTTCTTTTTCACTGGCACTGTTTTTTGCAATAGAACTCTTCAAATATAAACAGCCATTATTTATATGTGCAGATGTGCAGACTTTATAAATAATAAGACCCCATGCAGTCAGAATATACATTTTTTTGAAGAAGACAATGTATAAAACATAATAGTAGTATTTGTTAATTGACTAACGATCGAGTTAAGCTAGCGTTAGCTCCACAATCGTTTTCATTTACAGTTCCCGTATTAGCATAGCAATAGCATAGCCTACTTACCGACTTACCCTCGTAGTTGTGGGCATAACTCGATACAGTTTGAACTCCTTTTACCTGTTGCTTATTGGAGCGGTACAGGAGTTCCAGGAGCCTCAAACTGTATGAGTTACAACTAAGAAGGCTTCTTACTAAGGTAAGAAGGCTATGCTAATGCTATGCTAATACCGGCACCGGAAATTAAGGTGGTGCCCGTGGAGCTAGCGCTAGCTTGACTCGAACAGTGTCAATTTGGTGATTTGTTATTGCCTACCACTCAAACTGTGATTCCGAATCTTGCAGCCCTTTGTACCAACTACATATATTTTTATCTGGAAATCAAGAAATTAAAATTGTTTAGTGCCCATTCTAACTATTACAACAGTCTGGTCTGCTCAATGCTGCAGAGGCCTCTATGACAAAGATACACATCTATCCCACTGCACTCTGAAACTCTTTTATATATTTTCCTTTTCATTTGGACTTGATTTCATCCATTATGTTTCCCAGACGCACACTGCTTTATCTGCCCCTTTTGTTGTTGTCTCTGGCTTTTCACCACCACCACACGACAAGCTGCATTTCACTGAGCGAGGCGTGCGCTGTGTTCACAAAGACACAGCATGTTCCGCACACAATATATCATTTCACATTCATTTGCTTTTGTTATTCTGTTTTGTGCATGTTGCCTTGTGTTCATTTGAGTCTTTATTTTCCATTGGCAGCTGAAGGGGAGCAACAAGTTTCATGGCTTGTCCAGTTTGGATGATATAACAGCTATTATCAGCACCCCGCCTTTGGGAGGATTTCAGGTAGCATAAAAACACAACCAATTTGACGCAAAAAGTTATGTTTACTTTGGCTACGGTCAGAACGCAGGTCTTTTTTGGGACTTGGTGTGGACTTGTACTAGTGAACACAAAGTCACACACAGAGTAGAGGTGCACCGATCAGGATTTTTTAAGCCCATCACCGATCATTAAAAATTTGATGATCGGTGCACCTCTAACACAGAGCACTAAGTTTTATATCAGAGCCAACAGGTTTAAAATCTGTTTTAAGGTGAGACACTGCAGATGAATAGGGACAAAATGTAAATTGAGTGATATCAGTATGAAACTTTTGAGGATTACTGACAAAAATATGAGAAAATAACAAATTGCATCTTTTCTTTAATGTGTAAAAATGGCCAAAATTGCCTATATTTTCAACAAAATCATGTAATGAATAGAGCCATGTTTATCTATGTTTTTATTTTGTTGTCATATTAGTTTAAACGATTTGTGCGGAGGGGATTTTGGATATTTAGCCTGTTTTTTTGAAAAAACTAGTTACTAATGCATATTCTGTCAAAATTCTAATTTTGGCTTGTTTTTTGGGGTTCAAAACTCAATAAATAAAGCAAGGAATTAAATATTGTAGTATCCCTCTGAAAAAGCCTTCAAAATATTGTTAACTACAAGACTGGTAAGTCTGTAAATGGCTGTTGGTGCTACTAAAGTGGAGATGTTGTTGCAAGAGTGTAAGAAAAATGCATTTAGAGAAAGAGCCTTTGAAGTAGCAATTTCCTGTGTGAATCTACGTAGAAACGTTGAATTTGTGTAATAATTAAACACATTATTGTGAAGATTTGGCCATTTATCTTTTTACCAGGTGAAAGTTTAAAATTTTTAAGAGATTAAACTGGCCCAAAATCTGAAAACTAAAAAAAAAGAAGAAAAAAACAACAACTTTTGCCTGTAGTGTCTCCCCTTAAGATGAGAAAAGCTAGGGTTGTGTTTACAATATAAACTGTACAGACTTAAATTAGCCTGTGTTTTCAAGAGAAACATAATAACTAGACTGGAACTCTTAATTTTATCAGAGCTGCTCCTATTACTGTAATACTGTGACGACTTTAGCAAAACAGCGTTACAACAGATGATGAAAGTATTGCAGGGCATTACACCGAGTGGGCTCTCTGCAAGTCATTTCGTGAACAGAACACTAAAAAATGTAGCAGTTTAATTTTGTCTTTGCCTCAAAAAAATCCCGCCGGCAATCATCTAAAGCTGCAGCTATTGCTCCTATAGTGTTTCAGAATTTATCTGATGTATTGATGTGCTCCTTCAAGTAAATTATCTAATCATGTTTGTGCTCACTACAAAAGTAAAAATCAAGCATGGATTTAAACGACTTGATTTCATCATTTTAATCTGGCTTTGGGTAGTTTTGATGAGATTAGACATATTTATTACACTGGCCAGTTCTAAGGTAATCTTTGCTTTAAATAAGCAAATTGCTAATGACTAATATATTGACCCATTGGCAAACTTGAAATAAGAAGAAATGTATTGAAACAAATCAGAAACACCGCAGAACAAGTGGAATAGTCAAGGTAGAATGAGTGACTAAATCTTACCTAGTCTAAAGTCTGAATTCGAGCCATTTAAACTAATCTTGGCATTTGCAGTGTAGGCTCTCAGTCGTGCAGGAGTTTTACATTGTGGTGAGTGGTTGTTTAAGTCGTCACCCGAGCTGGTTGTTTGGCGAAGTGGATGTTTCGCCCATCACCACAAAGACTGTAACTACAAGTGTTATGCTAAACCAGGCGGTCCGCGACTTTAAGCAACCGGCACAGACGACGACTCCGGCAACCATTCGCTGGGATTAACAGGAAATATTTCGGCTCAAAGCTGGCCTGCAGTTAATGATGCATGTGTGTTTTATAGCCCCCTAAAACTCAAACACCGGCAGAGGAGGAAGAAGATGCAGAGGAAGAGGAGGCAGAGGAGCTGGGGCATGTGGACACCTACGCCGAGTACAAACCCTCCAAATGTAGGTCCAGCGGCAAGAGATTTCTTTTTAACTTTGAATTTGAAACGGCTAATGGTTGATACTCCTTTTGCAGCCACTATAGGAATTTCTCATCCTGACATTGTGGTGGAGACTAACACATTGTCCAGTGTGCCTCCACCCGACATCACGTACACTCTGTCTATTCCCGAATCAACTATCAGCAATGGCCTGCTCTCAGCGCTGCAGCTAGAGGCAGTCATCTACGCCTGCCAGGTAAACGCTGCACTCAAAGCACCCGAAGAGAGCGAGCTGTGATAACAAGCGCCGCTGTGATTGCTCCTCTATACTATTGTTTGGCGTTCATGACCGAAGCGGTTCTCGAACGCTCCGAACTGGATCTCGATTGTGAAAACACAGATTTACCCTGAACAAAAATCAAGCATTCCAACACCAGCATGATTACACTGAACACAAATAATGTTTATTTGGTCTTAATTTGAGTAATTCTGACAAAATCTGAAAATACCTGAAAAAATCAGCCTGTGCGATAAATATTTTTGCACTTCAAATGACAAATCAGCTAATACCTAGTAAAAAGAGATTTATTTAAAAATTTTAAGTGCAAAGAGAAGTGTTCCACTGCAGATTTTTTTTCACAATTACTCAAAAATAAGGAATTATACTATCTAATAAGGTAATTGTCTTAATTAGAGTAATTTTAAGTAACGTCTCTAGTTGTTTTTTTAGGCTACACATGTTTCAAAGGGTAAAAATCACTCCTTTCATAAACTTGGATAATTGTAATAAGAAGGTAAAGCCTGTTAGATAATATGAGGGTTCTGTATAGCATCATAAAAAATCGATATAACAGTGAGCCAGTCTTTTTGAACGGCCATAAAGAGCCATAAATCTGTACCACTGGTGAATATTCCTCTTGCGTCACAGCAACATGAAGTGATCCTGCAGAACAACCAGAGAGCAGGATTCCTGATCGGAGACGGAGCGGGAGTCGGAAAGGGACGCACTGTGGCCGGGATCATCCTCGAAAACTACCTTAAGGGACGGAAGAAAGCACTGTGGTAAGAGACACTCGGAAACGTTCAGGTCCAGCTCTGAACAGTTGATACAATGTGTTCCTCCGCCTGTGCACGCTGTGTAAATATTGTGAAGTAACTGAGTGAGCTCTTCCTGCCCTTAGGTTCAGTATATCCAATGACCTAAAATTCGATGCAGAGAGAGATCTCAAAGATATAAACGCACCATATATTCCTGTGCATGCCTTAAACAAGGTGAGTTCATTTAGCGTTTAACATGGGGAGTTATGTTTGTGTCTGAAATATCTTATCTATCGGTACAAATACATCTTTATATCAGTGTCCCCTGTGTTAAAATGTAATTCCTTACTACAGATTAAGTATGGAGACACAGCTACCTCAGAAGGAGTCCTGTTTGCGACCTACTCTGCGCTGATAGGAGAAAGCCAGGCGGGAGGGCAGCACCGGACCAGAATCAAACAGATCCTGGACTGGTGCAAGCCTGACTTTGATGGAGTTGTATCCTTATCTGTCGACCCGCTTCGCAACTTTTGTTCTGTCGTCTTGCATCCATCACAGTGTCTTGTTGTTCCTTGACCAGTGCCTTTCACAGATTATTTTTGATGAATGCCACAAAGCCAAGAATGCCACATCCACGAAAATGGGCAAAGCAGTGCTGGACCTGCAGAACAAGCTGCCACGGGCCAGAGTGGTGTACGCCAGTGCCACAGGTACACACTCACTTATGTTAATGTAGCAGTCAGCTTCAATACGTCACATTCAATTACATTACAACAGGGGTGTCAAACTCATTTGGGTCAAGGGCCGAAATTCACCTACGATGGCGGGTCACGGGCCGCATATATTGTAAAGAGGAACGTACTATTGTATTGACAAAACATGTTTTCTATAAATTAATGATAATAATTAGCACTGTGATAATTCAGCACATTTGATTGACATTTTACAATTGGTCAAAGCCCCACAGGACTGTAGCCTAATAAATAATAATAACGGCTTACTCTTGTATTACCAGCCTGTGTCACCAGGGGGCTGTAAAACACTAAAAACAACATTTTTACCAGTGAGAGAACTCCTGTTTTTGTAGCTTTTATAATGGTACAGTGTCAGTGCCCTCTGCTGGACAGGTGTGGAACCATTTTTAGATGTTGGCTGCCCCCTAGCGGCTGGAGTGAGCATTTTGGTTATTTATTTAAACATCCATAACTCCTGACAGGAATGGGCTAGAGACTTGCTTTTTGTGTTTGACACCTGTGCATTACAATGTAAGAGATGAATCCATGCTTGTGTGTGTCTCAGGTGCCTCTGAGCCAAAGAATATGATCTACATGAGCCGCCTTGGAATCTGGGGAGAGGGCACTCCATTCAGGACGTTTGAAGACTTCCTGCACGCCATTGAGAAGAGGTTTGTGTGAATTTAAGGTTGACTTTTCTGTGGATACCGTTTTGTTTTGAGTTTGAGCCAAATATGGTGTTGTATGTAATAATAATTCATAACTTGTTAACAGAGGAGTCGGTGCTATGGAGATCGTGGCCATGGACATGAAAGTCAGTGGGATGTACATCGCGCGGCAGCTGAGCTTCGCCGGAGTGTCCTTCCGCATCGAAGAGATCGCACTGGACGACGACTTTAAAGTGGTCTATAACAAAGCTGCCAAACTGGTGCGTTAACCTCAAACACCAGATCATGCAACACGAACACCCTGAACTGAACTTACCTTTGTCTGTGCAGTGGGCAGAGGCGCTGCAGATGTTCATGCGTGCGGCCGATGAGCTGGGGCTGGTCAGTAGGAAGTCTCTGTGGGGTCAGTTCTGGTCGTCTCACCAGCGCTTCTTCAAATACCTCTGCATCGCCGCCAAGGTCCGCTGTCTGGTGGAGCTCGCGCATAGAGAGCTGCAGGCTGGAAAGGTCAGAGCAACAGTAATCCTGATTAAGGTTTGGTATATTGTAGGGCTGCTCGATTTTGGAAAAAATGAGAATCACGATTTTTTTGTTCAAGATTGAAATCACGATTCTTCCAACGATTCTTTTTGAGTTTGAAAATAAAATGCATTTATTCAGCATTTCGGCAAAAAAAAAAAAAAAAAACTGTAGAAATGTGTCCTGAGTTCAGAAGCAAAAACATGAGTTTCTCTGCTCCGCCCCTGGATCAAATGTCAAAAGAATCATGCAAAAACAAAATAATAATAATAAAAAAAAAATTTAATAAAAAAAAAATAATCGTTCCAACTCGATTTTATTAATTTGGAGATCGTTTGGCTCAAGAATCGAAATCGTGATCAAAATTCAATTAATTGCACAGCCCTAGTATATTGTGCATTTCTAGGATTAAACAACTGTTTTGCTCTTTGCAGTGCCTAGTTATAGGCCTACAGTCGACTGGAGAGTCTCGCACAAGAGAAGTCCTGGATGAGAACGATGGTCATCTCGACAGATTTGTTTCTGCCGCAGAGTGAGTAGAGAGAGAGTCATTTGGCATGAAAAGAAAAATACAATACAGTTTCTTTTTCCTTCTTAAAATGAGGACTACTATAAGCACTGCAAATGTGTTTGTCCTCAGTATTTCAAACATCTAAACATTTCATTGGATTAAGGGTTTACTTAGAGCTATTTTTATCCTGCAGGGGTGTGTTCCAGTCCCTCGTCACCAAACATTTTCCCTCTGAAAAGCAGCGAAGAGAGAAGCCTCCAGGGAACAAGAGAAAACGTAAGTCAACTGTCCGTGTATTGCATTTGGCAGGTGTTCTTAGTCTGGCTGTGGACAACGTGATCTTTAATTTCCAGGTAAGCCCCGCGGCCGGCAGACTAAAGTGGCCAAGCTGAACGTGGACAGCGGCGGTGTGATCAACATCAGTGACGACAGCAGCAGCGACTCTGACGGAGGCATCGACACAGACTCCAACTCCTCCCCGGACTCTCTGGAAAACGACGACGTCATCTTTGTGAACCATACCAGCTGCCAGACAGGTAACACAAGGCTCCCGTTTCTATCAAGTGGCTTTGTCTGTGGCACTTCACTGTCAACTGGGACCTTCAGCTTCATTTAGCCTCTAGACATCAGGTTAAGAGGCTGACAAGTGGGGCTGAAACAACTAATCGATTATTGAAATGGCTGTAAAATGTTACAATAGGTGCCCCTTTCTCCAAAATACTACCACAAAAATACAAGACGGTCTGCAATTTACAAAATATTCACTTCAGATACAATCGATTCATTGTTTCTAGTACATACAGACTCAGACAAAGCAAGAATTATTACATCAAAACTATATTTTTGGTGGAAGAAATTGTTTTCTCTCTAAAAGCACAGGGTTTATATATTTCTTTGCGTAAATATTGACCTTTCTTTGTCACCGATTTGAGAAAAATCTTAAACCATTACTGTACCATTAGGATGACAAACGATGGAAATAAATATAAAACTCTTTCTCACTTTCGGAGGTTCTGAGCTTTCAAATGAGCATGCTTATCACATATTGTGAAACTATTGTGTACTAAGAGCATCCCACAGTCATCACCTTTATGTTTACTCTATCAAGATCAAGACCTGAGCAATGTGTGTGTTGCAATTTCAAGGCAAATGTAAATTAACCCATTCTCTGTATAAGAAATCTTGTCTTTATATACTTTCTTGCTCTACATAGTTCTAGAGCTCTTTTTTAAGGTGTATTGTTGAACATTTTATGCAGAAAAGTTACAAGAATGTAACACAAAGCGCCTTACAACTGAGAAGCATTAGCCTCCCCCCATTCAACCCCGTGGCCCCCATGAATATTCACCCATACACACAAAGAGACATTCCCCTTCACACACTCAACCCAAGATCTATATTTATTTCAATCATGCAATCGTGCAACAAATACAGGATGGTGTGCAATTTACAAAATATTCACTTCAGATTGACGCGAATACTAATGTTGTTACACACCTAAAAAAGACAGTGTTGGGAAGTAACTAAATACATGTATTTAAAATACGTATTCAGAATACTCATTTTGAGTAACTGTATTCAGGTACAAATACTCTCTCGTTTGAGGGTATTTCGAATACAGTTACTTTTTAAATACCAAAGGAATACAGAGAGGAAGGAGAGAGACAGGAAGGAAAGGGGGAGGGAGGAAGGAGAGAGAAGGAGAGAGGGAGGAAGGAGAGAGAGAGGGGAAGGAAAGGGGGAGAGACACAGAGAGGAAGGAGAGAGGAAGGAAAGGGGGAGAGAGGAAGGAGAGAGAGAGAAAGAAGAGATAGGAAGGAGAGAGAGAGGTAGGAAAGGGGGAGAGAGGAAGGAGGGAGGGAGAGGAAGGAGAGAGAGGGGAAGGAAAGGGGGAGAGAGGAAGGAGAGAGGGAGAGAGGAAGGAGAGAGAGAAAGAAAGAAAGAAAGAAGAGAGACAGAGAGAGAGAGGAAGGAGAGAGCGAGAGAAAAGGAGAGAGGGTGAAAGAAGAGACACAGAGAGAGAGGAAGAAGAGAGCGAGGAGAAGA
>OMNZ01090334.1:0-15777 GCA_900303255.1 Lesueurigobius sanzi | reverse complement strand
AATATGGCTGAGCAGCCTAAGGTTTGAGTAGTCTAAACTAAAGCAGTGATTCCCAAACTTTTTTCTCTGACTTTCCCGTCCAAGTACTAGGGCTGAACGATTTATCGCATTTGCGATTATATCGTGATATTACACAACGCGATTTGCAAATTGCAGAGCTATGCGATTTAAAAAAGAAAAGAAAAGAAAAAGTAAGTCTGTAGCCCATTCCTGTCAGGAGTTATGACATTTTAAAGAAATCATTAAAATGCTCTGTCCAGCCACTAGGGGGCAGCCAAGATTGTTTTTAAAGTAAGAAATTCCACACCTGTCCAGCAGAGGGCACTGACACTGTCTTTTGGCCATACAGCCTTTGCTCTGTCCTAAAAAATAAATTATAAAAACACACATGGAGCTAAAGGACCTAGCCTGGTCTTACCATCCCCTCGTACTCATTTCGTACAGAGGGTCTGGCCCTACACAATTGATCTCCGTTTTCAGGTGGGAGGAGTCAACTCCTTTTAAAGTTTGAAACGATTGGATCTGATTTTACCCACTCGCTAACCTGGCCTACAACACCCGCCTCCCCCGCTCGCTGAATGGTCCGACGCAATTCAACCGATGTTAACGTAGCCACTGAGATCAGACCCAGACTTACATGTAGGGAAAATGATAATTGACCGGAGTTTACGGATGGCTAAGGCCAGGCTAGAAAGGACCAGCTGAAAATATAATTTATTTTCTAAAATGCACATGAATGCAAAGAAATCACATCTGAATAAATAACAATAAAACTGCAGGACTCTGACTCCCCCAGGTCAAAAGTGCAATATTTCTGCAGTCACTTTAAGTGCTTTAAAAAAAAATCAGCTGGCCATATTCCCCAGCTCTAAATTATATTTACATGTATTTTTTTGTTAAAATCGTTCAGCCCTAAAGAGGACCTTGAAATAAAATTGCATATTAAATCGCAATCGCAATATTGAGGGAAACAAATTGCAATTAGATTATTTTCCAAAATCGTTGGAAATTCACTGAATAAAATTGGAATTTCTGAACAATCTAGTCTAGTTTTATATTGATGGATAATTCATAAAACGTATTTTTTTGGTATTTATTTTGGTAAATGGAGGGAAAGAATTCGCAATAGAATCGAAATCGCAATATTGGTTGTAAAAAAAAAATCGCAATTTTGATTTTGGGCAAAATCGTTCAGCCCTACCAAATGGTTTTGATGATTAGTTAGAAAGTGGATGACTAAAACTCACATTTATCAGTAAAAAAGTGACTAAATATTCTGTAACTCTCACTCTTTACAGTTAAATAGCGGTCACTGGTCACATTTTTGGCGTGCGTTGGTCGCATGTGAAGGGAAAGTCCGAGCTGCTGCCTGTACAGATCCAAGAGAGATTTTTCTTCATTAAAAGCACCACACTGGCCTGAACCATCAAGTCAGCGCAGGAGGCTTTTCGATACACGTTCACACGCACCGAAACACAGCGGCCGTTTGCGCCTTGACAGATAAGACACAGATTGACAGGCAGTTACTAGCAGCAGGAGGAAATTGCGTGTTCAGAATCATACAAACCACAGATGCTATCCATTAGAAGCGGGTTGATATCTAGGACAGCAACTGAGCAAGATATTTGATAGTGTTTGCAAATGCGTCTGTTTTAAATATCTGTGCTACATCTGCCTTGCATCTGTGGAAACGTCTGAATGGGACAGAGCTCCATTTTGAGGATTAGACTTTAGGCTAGGGCTGCAAGATTAATCGGTATCAAATCGGCATCGCAATTTTAACCCTCTGATGCCCAGGGGTATTTTTAGGTCATTTCTCTCGCCTGGAGTTTTTTGCCCTTTAATGCTAAGTGTCAAGTGTTATACTTTTCTTTTCAGGACAACCTGGACGTTCATAATTAACACGCTGTATTGGGTTCATAATTATGTAAAAAATGTTTTAACACCAGAAATACAAAAGAAAATGTTAGGCGAAAATTCAACTTTACACACATTCTTGGCAGAGAGCATGGAATCTCTTTTACGGATCAGAAGATATTCGCAAGTAAACTTCATCTGTGGCATCATCAACGATGCTAATGGTGCTCAGAGGGTTAAATACTGCAGTAACCTAACCCCAAAGGCTGAGGTTTTTTTTCTTCCTTGCGCCTCCAGCGTTTCATGAAGCTGAAATATATTAAATGAGTACTACTGCAATGTATAGCAGTTTTAGGAGTATATTTAGGTGACAATGGAGCATCACAGTCCCGCCCACCAGCTCGTCTGTACACGCATGCCTCGGTGCCAGAAGTAATAATCCCATTCAAAAATTTTGAAAAAAACATCACATTTTAAAAAAAAACGATAGCAGCTAATCAGCTACGTGGAGACTTATGGGCATAAAACACACAATAATCAATTCAAATTATATCCAAAACTTTATAAACCAAAAAGTTACTAAAAAATTTCGCCCTGTAATCAAGTATTGGGTATTTTCTTGCTTGTAAAAAAAATCCACACTATGGCTAGCAGTTAGCATGTAGCTGATTAGCCTCCGTCGTGCTTTTAAACTGGTACAATTAGAATTTTTCGAAAAGTCTATGCAATTTTTGAATGGTATTATTACTTCTGGCACCGAGGCGCGTGCGTGTACAGACGAGCTGGTGGGCAGTGACAATAAATAATAATATTGGTCACCGCAATGAAAAGATGGTATGTTTAGGTGATCTTAGCATTTTTTTTTTTCATAATTGGCATCATCGCTTAACTAGATCCAAGAAAATTGTCAGACAAAAATGTCCAGATCGTCCCATGCCTAGACAATGCATGAAAAATATACAACATACAGTAAATATAATATTTATGTTTTGGCCCCCGTTGTCGCACAAACCTCACGATGACTGCTGCCCAGTCTGCTGCAGGAGGCTAGTGACAGAGTTCAGTCTGGAGAGAGCGTTTTGTATCATTTTATTAAAATACGTGAAATTTACGGGATAAAGACTTCTTAAGAGACCCATGAGCGTGTTTAAGTCTTTATTTGCTGAGGAAGATCTTTGGACTAAGATCGAAACGTCCTACACTTCAACTACAGAGTACAGATGAAGACTGAAGAATCTTGTCCTATAAGATGTCTGCTTTTTTGTTTATATCTGACCTCTCTTTATCCCAGATATTCAATAAGCCTCATACCATTGCCTAATCAGAGTAGAATGAGCCACAGTCTTCGGGTTGCCAGATCCTATGGCAAAATCACATTGGAAATGAAAAATAAAAGGACTCTCTCACTTTCACAATCCCAGACTTAATTTTCAAGGTTCTGAGCTTTCAAATGGGGAATGACATTTTCACATAGGCCCATTGTGAAATTTGTACTAAGAGTGTCCTACAGACATCACCTTTAAGTTTACTCCGTCAGCAATGTCCTAAAACAGCATCACTTTAGCTTCATGTGGCAAAAGCTTTATATAAAAACCTTTTGCAGCCAATCCATCGTAAATATAATCGTAGGGTGACCAGATTTTTCAAATTAAAAACTGGGACAAAACATTTTTTTCTTGCGTTTTTTTTCTCGAATTTTTCGTAATTTTTCTTGTCTTTTGTTATATTTTTTTTGTTCTTTTTTTGCAGGTTTTTTTGTAGTTTTTCTCACGATTTTTTTTGTTTTTCATATTTTTTCAAACATTTTATCGTGATTTTTGTCATCTTTTTTTCCTTTTTCATCATTCTTTTGTATTTCTTCTTTCTTTTTTGTAATTTTTTCATAATTTTCCTCACATTTTTATTGCTTTTTTCTCTGTTTTCTTATTTTTTTGTAATTTTTCTTTCTGCATTTTTTTGTCACATTTTTTGTCTTGGTCAAAAGTCATGAAGTATCAAGTGAATATGCGGCTTTTGGACAAGGCACTGGTGGAAAAAAACTGGGACAACTGGGACAGAGGTTGTATAAAACTGGGACAAATGAATGGTTTTAGATAAATTCACAGGGACATGGGACAGAGGGCTCAAAACTGGGACTGCCCCGGGTAAACTGGGACGTCTGGTCATCCTATATATACGGACGATTAATTGATTACCAAACAAATGGTTAATTTCAGCCCAAACACAACCAAAGTTCATTGCTCCAAAGCCCCATCAGTCTGCTATCAGTTAGAACTTACACATCCATTACAGTCACATTTAAAAAATCATATTATCTTATTTTCTAGTGAGCACCAGTGTTAACTTCGTCCACTAAATGTTTTGTCATAATTTTAGTCAAAGATTTTTTGCTGATTAAAATTCGACTATAACTAAATTACATGTATACACTGCAAAAAGGGATCTCTTGATAAGTTCAGAATATTTGATCTTATTTTCAGTCATTTTGACTTGCCAAGTAAAACTACCTGCCAATGGAACAAGTATTTTTGCATATAAAATAAGAAAAAGCATATCATTTCAAGCAAATTTAGATTTATTATCTATTTTTTAGTAGAAAGAAGTTGTTTTTTTCTTCATTTAAGTGCAAAAAGCCTTGTTCCATTGGCAGATCATTTCACTTGGCAAGTCAGAATTACTGGTCAAATATTCTGAATTCAAGCAAATTTAACTTATCCAGACATTACTTTTTAAAAGACACGACTGAAAAACATGTGAACTTCAGTGACATGGTTTGAAAGAGCTTCATACCATTTAAAGTCACAGCCAAAGTATGTCTATGTGGGAGTGTGTTCACGTGGGAGAAGTTCAATGAAACATAAAATATCATACTAAATACTAAATTCATTTTTGATTTGACTAAAATGTGACCAAAACTGAAAAGAATTATCTGATTAAATCTTGACTAAAACTAAATTAAAATTTAAAAAAAGTCATACTGTCCAAATGAACATTTTCACTCCCCTCCGCTGCTGGTAGGAGGCTGAATCACTCCCTCATCATCCCCTCTCCCTTCCCACCACCTCCTTGTTGTCATATGACCACTGTTATGTGTGTGTGCAGTGGAACACAAAGTTGCTCTGTTAGTCCCCTCTGCTCTGCCCCTTAGATTTGAGTGTTCCAAGTAAGGTCCTCTCACTCTCCGGACTAGGGCAAACAGACAAGCCCCTGTGTGCCGCAACCAACAAACATCAGACAACAGGGCATAGAGAACAGCTAGTGGTGAACTGAATCAACTGTTTCACACAGACCATCCTAAAGCCCACCTTTGTAACTCGGCCTAGATGTAGTTTGTAAATCTTTTCTGCTGTAAGTGATGTTTGACTTCTCCATGTTGTGTATGTTGATGATGATTCACAGTAAGGCATTTTACCAAAATAAATATTATATGATAATATATATTGGCTGCCAGACAAGCGCCGCGCCAACTCTTTGTGCACAGATTATACTTTGCCCTGGCAAGCATATAAACACCCAAAACAAACACAAGTGCTGAGCAGGCTAAAACAGACCTATGTCCTGTCTGACATCATAGAGTGACAAAGCAGTCTGTAAGGACAAATCACAAAGTTTGGAATGAGACGACTGGATCTTCATGTCATTGAGAGCAAACTTTGTGATATAATATCTACTTTGATGATTGAAGATCCTTGTGTAAGGACACATACTTTTTATGCTCTACGTTCAAAATGGATACGCATGGAGATCTCCTGTCTGTCTCCTGCATGATCTGTCCATTTCGTGGGGTCTGGGTACCAATAAACAATACCAGTATGCTATCGAAAAATGTTTTTGGGTACTAATGGTATCGGGGGAGGGGAAAGATACCGGAAACTGGTACTGAAAAAATGTTTTACTTTAAAGCCAGTTTTGATGCCTGGCGAGTCCTGAGACAACACTAAAGAAAGTTACTTGGTTGTTTCAACTGAAATAAATGATAAAAAACATATTTTATGGAATAATTTACCTTTTTTTAATGGTTCTACTAAAAATAATTTAGCATAGATATCAAAGACGTATCGTTCAGGTACCAGTATTGTAAACCAAGTATCGTTAAAGTACTGGGATCGAAAAAAATGGAACGGTACCCAGCCCTAATCACTGGTAAGAACCGTAAGGGGGTATCTCACCGGCAGAGACATCGCAGCGACTCCCGAGATTGCTCAGTCGCAGCGACTCATAGACTACAAATAGTCCCAGAGTCGCGCAGAGACTCAGAGACCTCTCACAGACCCCTCCGAGACCACGGACACTCAAGTCTCCGGCAGGTTGCGAACTAGTCTGCGAAGTCGCCGCAACTGAATCGAGACGTCTCCAAGACCTGATGGAGACTGGACAGACTCTCTAACTAGCCTCTGAAGAATTACAATTTGCCGCAACTCCCTTCAGAGTTGCCAGAAGACGTCGCAGAGACGTCTCCGAGACTCAGCCGAGACTGAGTCGCCGCCAAGTCGTGATCTAGTCTCCAGGCCGGTGAGATGGGTGTCTCTACTTCCTCCGCAAGCTGAGAAGAGCCAGAGTCTCGGCTGCCATCATGTGCACCTTCTACAGAGGAAGCATTCTCGCCAGTTGCATCACTAGTATAAATAAAATAAAACAAATCACTGGCTCTTTTTAAACAAAGCGTGTGGGAGTCATAGTACCGGAGCAGTACATGAGCTAACTGCTGGGGACACGACTGCACACAGCTCAACAAGAGACACAACTGAAGTGATTGTAACAATTTACAAACAAACTATCACGTCTTTACCTCATTTTCTTCAATATTTTTGTGTGGCGCCATATTGTTTTGGTCTTGTCCTGTTTTGGTGAAGTTTCTGACGCACTCACAGCACCCTCTGGTGGTAGGTTTCGATAACACATGCTACATTACATGCGGATGGAAGTATGAATTCCAGTGACGGTAACTACGCTTAAAATGCACAGATCTGTTAACGTACGGAAAGGGAGCATAGAGGGAGCATAAATGAGCCTTAGGCAAGTGGCAAGTCCTTGGGCAAGACACTTAACCCACATTGCCCAGTGCTTTGGATTACTTGTGTCATATGAAAACGTTATATAAATAAGATTCCCTGATAGCCTGGTGGATAGAACTGGTCTTTAGCCGACTGGACCTGGCCCATAGATTCCACAGTCTCCTCCCTGAAGGCATTATCCTGAACAGATTGTGTGATAGGTGCGATTCTGAAGGCTTTGCGGGTGAGATGGGTGGAGTACATGTCTTAAATGGAGGGGACAGGAGCTCCAAGGATCTTCTCAGCTGCTCTCGCTATGCGCTGGAGGTTCCTGCGGCAGGATGCTGTGCTGGCACTGTACCACACAGTGATGCAGCTGGTCAGAATGCTGTCTGTACTTCCTCTGTAGAAGGTGCACATGATGGGGGCCGGGACTCTTCTCAGCTTGCGGAGAAATTAGAGGTGTTGATTACCTTTCTTGACCAGTGATGTAGTGTTTGTGGTGCAGGAGAGGTTCTCTGTGATGTGTATACCCAGGAACTTAGTGCTGGTCACCCTCTCGACAGCACCACTATTGATTGTCAGAAGAGCTTGTTGGATCTGCGCTCTCCGAAAGTCCACAATAATCTCCTTTGTCTTCTCCACATTTACAGTAGAGAGAGATTGTTCTGTGTGCACCATGTGGCCAGGTTGTTTCCTGTATTTTGTCTCGCCTCCATCGCTGATGAGACCCACCAATGTTGTGTCGTCTGCAAACTTGATGAAGAGGTTTGCGCTGTGCTTTGGAGGGCAGTTATGGGTCAGCCGAATAAACAGGAGGGGGCTCAGCACATAGCCTTGGGGGACCCCATGTTCAGTTTGATGGTTCTGGAGGAGTTGCTGCCAACACTGACCGCCTGTGGCCTCCCCGTCAGAATGTCCAGTAGCCAGTTGCACAGTGATGTGCTGAGCCCCAGGTGGAGCCGTTTGTGTATGAGCTGCTGCAGGATTATGGTGTTGAACGCTGGACTAAAATCTAAGAACAGCATTCTAACATAGGAGTCCATTATTTCAAGGTGAGTGAGGGCTGTATGAAGCGCTGGGTGATGGCATCATCAGTTGATCCTGCTCAGAGGTCTTCTCACACTGTCTAGATGTCAGCACCTAGTCTCCTGGAGGGGGTGTGGACTTTTGTGTTGGGGTTCTCTTGAGTACCTCGAAGCCAGTAAAGAAGTATTATCGTTCAGCAAGAGGTGTCATTGTCACAGGTTTGTGGAGGAGAGCAGCTCCCTGGACCTTCATGAGCCTGAGAATTTCACCTGTATACCAAGTTTTCTGGTTGGCCTTGATATTGATGGTCTTAGAGTCTGTAAAACCATCAATGCACAGGTGATGTAGGCAGTGACCGTCTCTGTATATTCCTGCAGGTTGTTGTTGTTGTTGTTGTGAGCCTGCTTGAACATATTCCAGTCCATTGTGTGAAAACAGTCCCTGAGTCTCTCTGAGGAGCCATTACTGCTGGACAAAGTTGGGTCCTACAATTTCATTGTGCCATATGAGTTTCTTTGATACCTTTTTGTGTAATAGCAGATTGAAAGAGGACTTCTGCTTTGTGCAGACTGTTGCTGTATAAACAGCACTTAAATCTGCAGAACGGAGCTTCTGCATGCACCACTTTCTCTTTCAATTCAAGCAAATATATGAAGCTGATATGAAGCTACAATTTGTGCTGCACATTGCGCAGTCCTATATTTTGCGCGTATTCAAGCGCATGTACCTTGCACGCAAGAACCAAAGCAACGAACATGTGGTCATACACATGTCTACTGCAGAGAACGTTTTGTTTTTAAGAGCAGGCTTAAGACCCACTTATTTAGTTTAGCTTTTACCTAATATTTACCCACTTGATTTACCATTTATGTGAATCTACGCAATATTTTGTAGTCTGCGTTACCCCATCTTATTTCTTATCTTATATATCCCAGTGTTTACTCTGGGGAGCCCTCGGGGTAAATGTTTAGTAATTATGGAGCCGATGGCTCGGGTGTGTAAACGGGAACGATGTGGTTCTGTCCACAATGGGACATAAGGCCCAATGGCCTTTGGTCAGCCTAGAGCCTGCATGAACAGGGCCTAGGCCTGCCTAGGTCCGTCTAGTTCCGCTGTGGAGTTGCAACCAATCCTGCTCGTCCTCAGATGGATATAAGGCCCAGTGGCCATTAGTCAGCCTACTGCCTGCATGAACGGGGCCTAGCTACTTTGGAGCTGCATGTTCTGCTTCAGTTATACCTGTTCGTCCCCAATGGGACATGACCTAATGGGTCATTGGTTGCCCGAGGGCCGGCTTGAATGGGCCCTGGGAGTCGAGGGGTGGGATGAGTGGTGGGTGGGCTTCTTTGCGTGTATGGGCGGATATTTGTGGGGGCTGGGGGGGTTGAATGAGGGGTGGGGTTTGGTTCTGTGTTGTAAGGCGCTTTGTGTTGCTTTCTTGTATGAAAAACGCTTCATAAGCAAAGATTGATAGATTGATACTCAGTTACTCACACCCATACAGTTGTCAGGTGTGTCTGCACATAGCGGAGATGCTGAAGGATATGAACAAGGGGATTACAGTGGGACGGTTTAGGAATAGCACTAACAGCCACTAACAACAGTTTATCTGTTCAATGCAGCCTCCTCTGAACGTCAGTCTGACACACTGTCAGCAATTTCGTTTCCTGAGCGCAATTTTATTAACTTGTGGTAGGGCTGTTCAATTAATCGAAATTCTCTTACGATTACAACACTGCACGATTACAAAAATAGCATAATCGAGACAAAACGATTATTATGGATGCGCTCACACTTGTCCATCCCAACCATGCCCAAGCGAGTAAACTTTCTACAGGGAGTAATGCACATCATTTATATATCACTGGTGATAACGCCACTGGTTCACGTTTACCTTTTACTGAGGGAGGACAGCAGCAACAGGTTTTGAAGCCTCTTGTATCTTTTGTCTTTCTGCTCGCTCCTTGTGCAGATTAGTCCAAATCTCAACAGAGAAGAGTCTCACAAACTCGCATGTTTCTAGTCCTCTGCATTTCACGATACAACAAACGGCGCACTACGATGATGTCATCATCCCGCATGTGTGCAGGTGTGAGGGCAGGCCAGCAGGGGGCAGGTGTGAGGGCTCAGCGACCCTTCCCAAAGTGAATATACTTGATATAATTAACACTTTTATAATTGTCCAAAAAATATATTTAACATTGTTTTATCAAACAAATAATCGTTTGAATAATCGCGATTTTAATTATTAAAAAAATGATCGTGATTATTATTTTTGCTATATAATAATGATTGAATAATGGAGGCTGCCTGGGAGAGTTTAAAAAACCTTATGGGTTCTGGGCCACCAAGACCCTATCAGTCCGTACATACGACAACAACAAGAAAAGGCTGAAAAGGAGGAGTACTATCAGATGCAATCAGGTGGATTGCAGCATGCTGTAGGAATGATAGTTTGTAGCCTACTGTCTTATACAGCTGGCTTAAGCTGGCAGTAACACAGCAGATTTTCGAGCTGTAGCCTGCAAACATCAACTCACATACTCATAAATATCATCTAATCTAAGGGCTTCTTCTTAGCTCTCTCTGTGTTAAACACAATGTGAGCGAATGCGCAGCACATTGACATCATATCTGGCAGATGTCTGAAAATTTCTATAAAAACTGTGGCAAAATCAGCCTTAGGTTATCCTGTGTGAATTTGCCACATAACAAGCAGACATAGGGGGGTGATTTATTTATTGCATGGGGTCCCCAGATAAGGCTTATCCTCTGAGAAAAGGACTTGTGGTCTTCATAAGGATGTATACGACCTTCTATACACCTGTAAAAAAACAAAGTTTGATTGTTGTAGGCTACTAGTTTAGCAGTTAATGCTACTGAGGTAAAACATGTCCTCTGAACTATTATGCAACCAATCAGAATATTTATTTAACACACATTGCAAGTAAGGCTACACAGATACCAGTATCGGGTATCGGCTCGATACCACATGTTTGTACTTGTACACATTCACACTCGTACACAATATGGCCCAGATATCCGATACTTGACGTGCTCTGCCGCTCTCAGCTGAACATGAAAAGAAAAGTGTGGAAATACATTAATGTGAACTACACATAGACCGGATTTTATTAACAGATTGCATTCCTGAAATCTGATGTTTGTGTTGAATTTTACCAGAGCTAAATGTTGTACCACAGCAGTGGATCTGGAGTGTTTACAAGACAAGCAGGCTAATGTTGCTAACTAGCTGCTAATGGCGGTTCTCAGTGTTTTATGCTTAGGGGCCTAATGCATCTGTAAACCAAATCCAGCGAATAAAACATGCTCAGTAAGGGCTTTTAAAAGAAATATAGCATGTACATATTGAGCTGCTGCAAAACATAACCAAAATGCTATTGTAGCAAGTTAGCATGAGCAAAATTATGGCCAAATCTGTTCTAGTTTTATTTAGGCTTCTGCAAAATGAGGCCAGTCCAGTTGAAATAATAAGTAACAATCTGAATATAGAGAAATACAACACAGGCAATGAGTAACCGTTGGACATGAGCTGTTATTATGATGTACACAGTGTACAATGTGGACATAACTATTTCCTATAATGTCAACTTAGAACAAAGTGAGGCCCAAAAACATCACAACATAAAGCAATAGGAAGATAATTACACATTATTATAAAATGATATTCAATGAAATAGCATTACTTATAAAATTCTGCTCAAGCGTCTCTTCAAAGTATTGGAAAAGTACTCAAGTAAAAGTATATATGGGCAACAGGAAAGGCAAATAGAAAATGAAAAAATAAATTTTAAACGTGTAATAGTGAGATGTAAGTATGTATTAACATGTAACATGAAGATTATCATGATTAAACGGGCTTGTAAAAACACAAATTGGTAAAATGGCAAGGTCAAGTCCTTGTTATAAAACATTTCACTGACTTATTTATGTTTATTTGAACAGGGACAGACAGGTATGCTTCATGAGCTCATGTTACATACCACAACATTTTAGCCAAGGCTAATTCTCAATGTCCTATGCCCCAGTTATATTATACAATATATTTTTATATATTCTTGTAGGGTCCCTGTGCTGTTCTCCATGTAGGTGGTCAACTCACCTGCCAGATTAAACTATTCTGAAGCTGCATAGATGGAAGCCAAGGGATATAAAGCCTGCTACCACAACTGTCACTTCAAAAAACAAACCGACCCACTCTCTTGGGCCATTATTGTTTTTTATTCTGTCATCCAGTGGTGTGGTCGGAGTGTGTGCAGCAGGTGTGGAGGCAGGTCAGGTTTTGTCACATTATTGCTCTTGTTTTCCTATCCACAGAGGCCACATGTATAGGGGTCCACAACAATCATGTGTATACTGAATTCATGTCTGAGAACACGTGAGGGCTGAAACTAGAAATGCTCAAATGGATCTCAGAAGATACAAACGTATTATACACATCTACACACTTTCACAAATATAGGTAATAACTCATATACTGCAGTCTTTATTCACCTCAATAAAATCGAGATTCAATATAGATTTGCACATTGCAGTGTAGTTGGTTTTGAATTGTTCAGCAATTGTGCACATCAATGCTGTTTGGAGACATATAAAATATAGCATTTGGCTTGTAGCATGAAACAAAACCCGACGAGGTGCACAGACAAAACCCTTTTCTGTTTTTCTCTGCGAAACCTTAACTGGACAATTAAAAGGAATGCCAGTTTTCCTCTCTCCGTTTTTATAGTGGCTGTACAGGATTTATTCCACCATTTTTTCTCGCTTCGCAGATGTCTAGGCCTGAGCGCGAGTCTGTGGATCTATCACACATGCATTCTTTAGTTGTCACATGCTCTGAAACGTTGGCTTTGCACCATAAAACTCTTTGCAGACTTTTCCTCCTCTCTGCCATCCAATCTGTTCCAAATCTTCTTTCAATTTTTTCCTTATTCGCTTTTCTGTGCCATTCTCCACTGCATCAACCTCCGCCCCATCTGCCTCCCTACTGTTAAACCCCCAGCCCATCGACCCCTCCCTGCAATCCTTTTCTCGCTCTGAGACTCTCTCAAGCATGAAACACAAACACGCATACACTACACTCTGAACGCTCTACTCCTCTTCCTGATGCTACAGCGCCAATCTTCATTGAAAAAAAAAAAACCCTGATGCTGCGTCCTACATAAGAAGACTTATTAAGATTGAAAATGTTACATATCATACTGTGGGCTGCTGAGTAATGAACATGTCCCACTCCCCCACTGCACCGTCATACCATTTTAAGATTTGTGCTTCTAGACACAAATAGAGAAAATAAATCTAGTCTTCGGACTGTATTTCAGTGCGAATGTTCTCCTCCCATAGCAGGCAGTGAGCTCCATTTCTATGCTCCTTGTGGGCTACATTTCACCTACTGTCTTCAGAACAAGTCCCATATGGATTGTTGTACATCTCAAAAATATTTACATCAAATACATCAAGTCACCACAATGGATTCTGAGGCTGTTGCTCTCGTTTCTATTTCATAGCTTATGGCCTGGAGAGAATCACAGACCCAGACGTGAGCGTCCAGATACCGTTAATGCATCCTCCACTTGTCCGCATAAACTAAAGTGATTACATGGGGAAAGCACTAAGCATTTAGATAAAAGCACTTTTACATGAAGCAAAGATGCACTAGGGACATGAGTCAAATTGCAAGCATAAGATAACACCGTTCATTGGCACAGAGCTAGCAGGGTGGAGGAGGGGACAGGACAGCCAAGCCTGCCTTGGTACCATCTCTGTACATCCCTTTTGCTATATTAGCAAGAAAATACTGTCACTGTTTCGTGACAGAGAAGCTGTTTTCAAATAGTATTTCTATCATTATCTTTGGCCAAAGAAGGCCAGCCTTGGCGTGATTAAAGAAAAAAAGCTGTTTGTTACTGAGTAGTCAGGCTTACCGTGTTCACAAGGCAGCATCCATTTACAAAGGATACTGCAGACAAGCCCTTGCAGTGAGAACAGCTCTGTGCAGACCCGATTTAGTCCCGCTGCTTCATCCTCATCGCTCCCACATATTCATGGCGTCACACTGGCACATCGCTCAGCCTTTCTGCGCCCCCGTTTCTCGCTCTTACTAGTGTCTGTGTGCTGTATCCTCTCTTGTTTGCTCCAAGGCAGTTGAGACACTGCAGCGCTGGGGGTGGAGGGCGTGTATATATGTGTGCGTGTGTTTCTGTGTGTCAGAGACAGGCAGTGAGAGGGAGTGCAGAGCAGAAACAGAGGGAGGAGTCAGCCAGGATAGAGAGGAGAAATGGGAAATGGTCAGAATTAAATCATGAGTGTAACAAAAAGCTGCCCCTGATGTGGCTGCTAACATCACAAGAGACTGTCCAAATTTACTTTGTGCCACAACAATAAAAATGACATTTGACAGTAAGAGGCCACAGTGTGGACAATAAAGCTGGTGTGTTTGCTGAGCAGTAATGCTTGCTGACAGGCCAGCAGCAGGGTTGGTTGTGATTTCACTGATGACTGAAAAAAAACATAGGGTTAAAGGGAGGAGGAGACCTCAGCAGAGAGGAAGAGGGGAGGGCACAAATGACGACAAAGAGCTGGGGCTGGACCATTGTGTAATGTGCTGTTTCCGTGCCAACTGTTTCTGTTACATTGGGGCAAGTTCCTTTATTGCTATTGGCTGTAATAAGAATTGATAGGAGCTCAGGCAAACCAGGGAGCTTATATGGAACTTGTGTTATTGTCTGCTTCTCTTTATACATTGCTTTCTCGGCTGGTTAATTCATGGGTAAAAGAAAGTGAGTGTTTAAAGTACAGATATGGAAACTGTGTGTGAGGACAGCAAAACATGATTATCACAGGTCCAGCTGAAAAGTCCCAGTGTGGGTTTCTCGTGGTCTGTAGCATAATATAATACTCTGGACACGCTCTGATACCATGAACTGTGGAATAATTAATGTAGTAATAGGCCGGGGTAAGTGCACATCTGGTTAGAGGGGGCCACCTTTGTCTCTTGCTAACCTTTTTAATCCAGTCCGACAGGCAGGTGGTAAATTGTCCCCATTCTTTCTTTTCATCACTTTGACTGTGCGTATTTATCCTCATTCAAGAAATCCCATTAATGACCATGACAGACATTTAACGCTAACACACAAGTCCTCCCTCTTCCTGTCACAGTCATTAGTAAGGCCAAGAACAAGGCACCAATGTGTCATGTCCTCATGTCATTACCACACACAATGAATGCACCCAATTCTTCACACTGTGTCCACTATCAAAGACCAAAATAAATTAGACAAGCAATGAGAATATGAGTTGATAGTGCACTGGGCAACACTTGCATTCATAAACAAGAAGACGGTCCCCCTAGACCATATCATTAGTTGTGAAGTTGATTGGTGTTTACCGTGTTTTCCGGACTATAGACCCTTTCGCTGCTTACATCATCAGTGACATCAGCTGGAGGCAGGAAGTGAGCAAGAGAAATAAGATTAAACTAAAACTAGCAATTATAAGTGTAAAACTACAACTAAACAATGTGGTCCTGTTGTGGCTTAAGGAGCAAGAACAAGGGGAATGACATTTGAGACGATAAAATAAGGTTTTATTTGATATTTACAACAACAGTTGGTTTATCGTTACTATGACAACAGCTACAATGGAAATAGATAGGAATGTAGCTTTCCGCCTCCAGCTAAGCCAGGAGTGTTTACAAACAATGAAAGGGTCGCACTTTTTCCTCATAGTTTGGCTGGTCCTGCGACTTATACTCAGGAGCGACTTATAATAAATAATTTAGCATGTTTGTTATTTTCACCGCGAGAGTGCACTCTATGCTATAGTTATCTGAATAACTGTTAACATGTTACGTTAACATACCAGAGACCTATTCAGT
>OMNZ01090331.1:0-25913 GCA_900303255.1 Lesueurigobius sanzi | reverse complement strand
TAGTACTGTATGTGCTGTACGGTCAACAAACATAAAGGGGCTATAGGGAAAAGATCTGAGGCAGGAACACTGACAAAGTACGTAAACGACATTTATTGTGTGTAGAGGGATGATTTTTGACTTGCAGTATTCAACATTGTGACATTTTTGTTCTTGTGTACTGTTGACACCTGTCCTTTTAAAAACAAGGCTATATTATACTAACCTTGCCTGCAAGCTGAATTCTCACGGTATTTGTGATTTCACAAACACACGAGAATCCATCTTGCCCCGAGCCGCTAAAGTGTTTGAGCAAAACAAACATTTGTTTCGAAAATAAGGTAGTGTGGGTTAAGGTGCCTTCAACCCGCAAACTCTTGCTACAAAAAAACGCAAAAACCACTCGACGACATTATGATATACAGCTCAGAGCCGCTATCTAACAAACAACTACGAGCGAAACTCCGAACGGATTCGTTTGGAGCGGTCCCAGATTGATATTGTGGAGAACTCAACTACGAGTGCTACACAATGTCTATCTGGCTCTTGCCAGGTTAATATTATACAAACAAGTAGAATATTGCAGACATGTGGGTTTTTTTTTTGTTTGTTGGACTTCACTGATTTCTTGTTGTGCCACATAACTTTTGATCTCAACTTGAAACTTTTGATCTTGAACTTGAAAATGGCATTTCTCTCTTTCTCTCGCTTCTCTCTTTCTCGCTACTACGACTCTCCATGGATCTCCAAAGGCGGCCAGCGCACATTACTTCCCCGTTTGGCATCTGTGCCTAGACATAAATTCGACTTTATATCACGGCTAGTTATTATTTCCAACATGGCTGGGGCCAGATTTCTGTAGTATTTTTTATCTATTATTTATTACATCTTAGCTTGGACAACTTTAATGACATTCTGCTGTGAGGAGCAGAGTACAGATGGCATCTCTCCTTGTGTGTGTTTGTGCCTTTGGTCCTGTGGGTGAAACAAGATTTGAAAGATTGCTTCGTTTTTCACTTTGCATTTCTGTGATCTAGATGTGATAAACTATATTACGGCGCAAACCGAGTTGTGCTGAATTGATCTGGTTCTAGAGGCTTCCAAGGAGAGCACAAACTATAGCTGCAATTAAAAGCATCTTGAATTGTGCAGCTCATGGTTGTGGTTGGAGGTACTGCATGAAAAGAGCATCGCAGGAGTCTTCGCTCTGATGGTTCCATGTTCTTTGCCCCCATCCACTGTCAAATAAAGCTTACGGGCCAAGAAATTATAATAAAGAAAAAAAAAACACTTATACCGAAGAAAAATCCTTAAAGCTTAAAGGCAAGGAAGAACACAGTGATCATCCAGTTGAAACATAATACCAAACTACAGTAGTTTAGTTTTTGTAATTTGGGCACCACTAGTAAGTTTATATCCAGATTTAGCAAAATAAGCATTTAAAGGTCTGCGTACACTTTAATTATCTGTTATCCTTATGCAGATTTAAGAATGCAATGCACTATTTTTCAGATAACTTGTGCCTGTAATTATGTTATCCTGTGCCAGTGATGTATTACAGTTTTCATAAGCTTTTTAATTTACCTACAGTCAGTGAGCTAAGAGATGTAATTATTGTGTTTGTTTTGTTTGTTGATGAGTGGACTACATAAAAGGATCTTGTGTGTACTCACTCTTGTCAATAACTCCATTAGTGTGGGCATTTTTCAATTTGGTTCTACAATGTAATTATTTTTGATTAGGCCTTGAAGGATATAAGCCCTGCCAAAGCAGCTTAGCACTCAGTCCTTTCACTTGGCCAGACTTGTGTGAGGTGAGGATGTGTTCATTATCCAAACTGCACAAGTTGTTCTATCTGCTGTGGTCAGACTGAACCATGCATTATGCAACACCTTGATGTATTGAAAACAAAAAAGTACCACCTGAAACACTGCAGAGGGAACGGTCATCCTCTCTATGTTGATATACATCTTAGTTCATATTCAGTTACACATACAGTAATTGGTTACCTCAATTGGTTATCCCCAATATAAAGAGCCAGGGAACAGCATGTTGTGAAACTACTCTGCTTTTCTTCTGAGACAGTCCTCTATCTTTATTATCGCTCTCTTATACTCTCATTTTCACCACTGGCGTCCTTTGGGCACTTTTATGTGCATCTCACTGGTGAGCTCTTTGGGCTGTAATTGTCTTTACTCTCTCAGGTGGACAGTTAGGAGTTTTACTTTTGTCCCTTTAAAGTGGGTTTTTGGTCTTTCTTTGACTGCAAATTTCATCCTCACAGTGTTAACAGCACATTCAAAGAATGATGGCTGAACACTGGGATTTGGAGCACTTGTCTTTCTCACCATGGCTGCTTTTGACTGAGCAGACTGACAACATTTTTTCTTTTTTTTTGGGGGGGTAACATTTCTGAATCAATAAGAAATTGAGTTGCGCAGCTAAACTAAAGTTTTGTGTTTATGCAGTCAACATGCCTCACAATCACCTGAATGCCAAAGGGCACAAGGTTACACTGGGTAAAGACATTTCAATCTCAGCGGGACATCTCAGGACTCTGCAGTACACAAATCCAAATGAGAACAGGAGCTAGGATTGAAGGCCTGAAGATTATTTAACTACATTTATGGAGCTGACAAACATGGCACAAACACACGCTGTACTTTGTGATGGGAACATTCTCGAGTACATATCTTCAAAAAGAAATTTCCAATAAGTTTCCATTAGTTGGTCATTACGTTTTTTGCCTTGCCAGACACTTTTTATCCTATCACAGAAAAAAATAAAAGCCCATATTTTGTCTTGACTATACTGAAAAGATGCGTTTATGGCTCCAATATTGACACCACATACTGATTCTATGTCCAGTCTATAATATGAACAGTATAGTGTTCAAAAAATTGGTTGGTTTTCATGTTTTATAGATGTTTTGTAAATGCCACTATTGTCCCCTGAATTCAGATTTTTCTTTCGTCTTATACAGTAGTCATATTTTGTACGCTCAAACCCAGGATTTGTTTTTCTTTTCTAGTTTATAAATGAATTCTTGAATTCGAAAGACCTCTAGCCACCATTTTACTTTTGCCGTTCCCTGCAGAAGCACTTGAGAAGCCTCTGAAATGTGCTGTAGGATTTCCCTCAGATCGTCTATGTTTTGAGACGCCTGCCAAGTTATTGTGTACTTTTTGTTTGTTATTCTTGTTTATTCTGACTTCAAAGTGATGCAACCACACGATTTGGTGCCCAAGGGAACAGAACAACCAAAGGAGCTGGACAATTTTCTTGATATAGCAGAATGTGTCCATTTTGTTTCCATTTGAACACTGTGTTCTTCTTCTAAGCCGTGGCTCTGTGGTGTCCCTCGTTGTCCCCATCTGAATCTTGATGAATTCATCTTCAGCATTCATTTCTCTCAAGAGTGGCTGCCATCAGCATGTTTGCGCCGGAGTCTAGTTTTTTGCCCTTCTTGAGAAATGGGCCGACAGGCAAAGGGACCCAAAGCCCTCTCTGTCAGAATAAAGACATCCACTGGCGTAGTGAGAACGAGCACAGCTAGGCGCGTGTGAATAGAGAGAGGAAAAATGCTCAAAAGTCATGGTATACTGTAAACTCCTTTTTGTAACTTCATCGAAAAAATTGAATTATTTGTTTGGTGCCATTACAGTAAAGCGGAAAGGTGTTGGGTAAATCTCACAAAAATGCAGAGGCAGGAAGATGAATTTCTATAAATATATGCAGTTGTGGACAAAAGTTTGCATACCCTCGCAGAATGTCAGGGTATGTAAAGGTATGCATTTCATAGAATATGAATGATAACCTTTATTTCACTCATGGTTAGTGGTTGCATGAAGCCATTTCTTGTCATTGTTTGTTTATGCTTGCAACTGGAGAAACTAGCCAAAGGTCCCTGATCAAAAGTTTACATATTGTGCATATTGAAGTTTGCACATGAGTTTCTCACTCACTTCAGTATTTCAGCTGAAGTGAGTGAGAAACAATTTTCCCGGTAGTTGTTGAAGGTCATGTAAACATTAGATCAGGGACATTTGAGTAGTTCGTTTCATTAGGATTTCAAAAGAGTAAACTCAGTTCTTTGACAATAAATGGCTTCGCACAACCACTAACCAGGAGTTGAAAAAAACATGGTTTGTTATCATGTTATCATTCATATTCTATGAAAAATGGCCGAAAGACTAAAAGGTATGTAAACTTAAAAGGCCACTGTGCTGTATGTTTCTTTTGTTCAATTTCATTTAATTCTTTCCGTTTTCTATTCTGTGTAAATCAAACACAAATAATACAATGTGACACTAAATACTGTACTTCCGGCCTCGTATGTTGGCAGCAGCAGCAGCTAAGTGGAGTTACCAATCACCACTATGTAAAGAACACTTGTATCACTGATCCTGTCTGAGAGGCTAAAGTTCTTGGCTGGTAGTGCTCCATCATGGCTATAGGCAGGTTTCCCTTTTTGCTGGGCCCTTTGTCTGCCGCCACTTATTTTCATGTTTGTCCACATAAGATGGATGCTGCGCAAAGGAAGCGTGCAAAGGACAGACCCGATCGATTTCAGGTCCTTTTTAGTGGTCTAAGAGACACATTCCTCTGGAGCCATAATAGAGCAAAGTGATGCAATGTGCCACATATCGCTTCAGAGGACCTTGCAATGTCAATAAAAAATACTGGAGGTTTTCATTAGTTTTGTGGAAATAGAGCATGATAGGACTTACAATGATCAGGCATAAGGTCAAGGCTAGTCAGACAGTTCACATTGGGCATTTATTTTGCTTATTAATATTAAGGCAGAAATGTGTTATGAATGTTGGGAATTAGTTTGGATCATAAATAATGGAATCACATCCCAATTCTTCACAGGGAGTTAATCACGTTTCAGGGTCACTGTCACAGTGATGCTAATAGAAATTAGCCTGCAAGCTTGTCAATATAATGCTTTAAAATTACATTGACAGTGTGTTCACAAACCACTGTATATTAAATTTACTGAAGGAGGACAAAAATCATTTCATTTCATTACTAGTAAAACAAAAATGCATACAGGGCTTTTAAAGGAGACACAGCTTACAAAATCGGTGTCAAAAACAGACCTGGAGCAGTATATCACTTCACCCAGTTTTGAATTAATCCTGTTTGCGTTGGTCCTGTCATGTTGACTTCTTCTACGGTTCTGCAGCGCATCGTTTTCTACTTCCTGGTACAATTACATAGTTGTTCAAACCCCCAAACTGTCCTTTAAAGCCAATAATCCAATATTGGATCAGCTCTGAGTCGTTCTGTGCTCATAGCGTGGAGATAGCGACTCGGTGGCGCTGCTAGCCACATTGTTAAATCAAAGTGAAAGTTTATTTTTACCATGTGATTCCCACTCTTGGCTGTAGGGGGCGATCCAGGCTGAATCTTTGTCAGCCCTGGCTCTAATTAAGTCTTGTGGGTTTCTTTTATTCAGGCACTAGGGTTATAAATGTTTCTTTACCATGTTCCAGCTGCTAACTGCGAGCCTTCTTCATCAGCGTCTTCCTTCCGAGGCGTGGCCTGTCTGATGATCTCAGGGCGGCAGTGGGCGTGATCTTTGGAGAAGGGTGTCTCAGGTGTGGGACAGGAGAAAGGCTCTTTCATCGGGATTAATGGTGTCCGTTCCCTGTTCTCAATGGCCTCTTTTATCCAGCGCTTAAATTTGTTGGTTTCCGATCTGATGACCATGATAATTTATTTCTTTGCAGTGATCTGAAATGGCTGACTTTAAGTTTTCTTGTTCTGCTTTTTCTTTTTTAGTTTGTGTAAGTCTTCCTGTTGTTTCTTTCTCACATTCAATCCGGCACTAATCCCCCCTGGCACTAATATTTAAGAACGCTGTGTAATCCTCACACATGCTTCATTCCAATTTATAAAATATCAATGCACAGACAGCACACCCTAACAAAAGTTTTTAAGCCTGCTTTTAAGATTTATATGCATGATATGTCCAAATATGAGCTTCATATGTGTAGGACAACCAGTGGTAACAGCTCAGTCGATAGAACAGTAAAAGGCAAGGGTTTTCCTGTTGCCTTCAGTCCATGTTTCCAATGAAGGTTGAAAAGTCTTACTGTACATTTTATCTATTTACTTAAGATACAAATAGCGGTTTTGCTGTAAGGCTGGCACCGAAACATGTCATTCCAGTCACCATATGCCAGTTGGTTTCACTTTATTTATGTTTTTTTCACCTGATGTGTAATACAATACCATCCTCCTATCTGCATTGTGCATCTTCCACCTTGTCATCTAATCCTGTGTAATTTCACAGTTAATCGATTGCTTTTTCTGCTCCACGGAGTGTTTCCAATCTATTGATATGGCATTTATTCTGGAAAAAAAACTCAGTGTCGAGGGTCTGCTTATTGAGATTGCTCTCCTTTGAGGCAAGGCTTCATATTGACGCAGTTTATTAAAAATGATTGGCTCCACCGCTTTGCCGGTCCTTCAGTTAAATCTATCTCCATCAGCACCTGCATAGAGATAGAAGTGGTGTCTAATCTGGCTGATGGCGCTGACGATGACCGGGGCCACTGTTTGTGTTCATGTCACTGCTCAGGCCAGATTGGACAATGAAAGAGGAATGGCATGTTCACATATAGTGGAAATTAGGCAATCCAGGTTCAGTTGTAGTGTATTTTCAAACCGCAAAGAGCATCCTGCAGAAATTACATCTCAAGATATCAAAATTTCCTAATTAAAACTACAGATTAATCAACTTCCATTGCCGCTCTAAACGTACCCCTCTTTTATCATGACGCACCTTCGGAGAGGATAGTATGGGGTGCTGGGTCACTGCTAGAGGGACTGTTCTTTTATTTTGTAGGCAAAAACTTTCCCAGCAGATAATGAGCACGCATGAACACCGGTAGCATGGTTATGTATAGTTTAGTTTGGTTAATTTGTCACATACACATAGATACATACAGTATACCGTGCAGTGAAATTTTTCTTTTGCACCATCCATCCAGCTGCCACAATACCAACAACATATACATAACATATACAGACACAGTATATTACTACGAGGGGAGGTGGGAGCTAGGGGCTATGCTTGATTTAACAGTCTAATACCGGTGTCCCCATTGTACTATAAATAGCCTAAATGACTGCACGTGTGTGCATACCTCAGTTTTGTACAACCACAGAGTGACTCCACACAGTAACACAGCACACGCGCTACAGTCTACAAGCTAAATATCTCATATGGACTATATGAAACGTTTCATCCCATTCATCAAACCGAAGCAAGACATCAACAAATGTAAGCGGAGGGCTCGTACCTGTGGTCGGCGGAATTTCACGCATGAAAATGTCAAAAAGGACGCCTACATCTGCTCCAAACACTCCATTGGTGAAGCTGCATGGACCAAGTGTGGACCATCCGGACCCGATTGCAGTCACATTTACTCCTGAGCAAGTAAGAATGAGCTGATATTTTGGTGCTAACGTGACATGTTAGCTGTAAGCCCACACTACATTAGTCTACCGCAGGGATCTCTAACCAGTAGCTCGCCAGCCCTTTTTAAGTAGCTCCCCAAATAATGTCAACATATGTACATGCACCATGAGTAAAATTTGTACAGGGTCTGTCCGATTTCCGCGGGGGGCATGTTTCTAGGTGGCGAGAGTGCGTCCCCTGTGACGTCATTCAGATACAACGCTATGGCTTCAAGATAGAACCTCCTCATCCTCTCAGTTTTGGTCCTGAGAAGACGGTATCTTCTCCTGAGATATCTCTGGGTGTAAATAAATATCCTCCAGTTTGGGTAGGCTGATCCTCAGGATCCTCTCTACTGAGCAGACTACTCTCCTGGGAGCCACCCCCCATCCACACTGTGATGTTGCCAGTGAGGATCCTCTCAGTGGTGCAGCTGTAAAAGTATGCTGTAAATAGAAACATACTGTATAACATGCTGTAATATAATCTTAAACTCTCAAAGCCCACTGCACGCTGTGTTTCTAGCTCCATGAGGAATTTTCCATTGTGAAAAATCTGTTTTGCAAAGAGTTGTGGCACGGACAGTAACTAAATACATGGATTTAACATACGTATTCAGAATACTAATTTTCAATAACAGTATTCAGGTACAAATACTCTCTCAATAATTCAAGATACTGTATTTGGTGTTTGATAAAAATGTCCACAGTTTCCAGGGCCAGTCAGGTTTGGGAAGGGTGTGATGGACTCTTGTGAAACTGATTAACTTCTCTATCTGTCCTTTTAATTCATCAAAAGATGTAAGATCAAGCGATATGGTAATGTGCTGCTCTCTGCATGAAACCTTAGTCTTCTGTGATTTAGCAAGAGCTGATTAAGAGTTATTGCTGAAGCAGGATAGGAGTCAAATCATATGTTAATTTATACATCACAGAGCTGTCGGCGGAGCACTGATAATGGACAAGAGTCAATGAATTATGTGGGAAAGTGGTGACAGTGAAAAAGGGCCACTGTCAGAAATATTATGTTTGAGATACACAGAGGTCTCTTTTTTCTTTATCTCAAACAATAGAACTAGTGATGTGACGTTCATGACCAGAACGGCTCTTTTAGGTGAACGGTTTGAACCAAATCTCTATTATGAAAAGAGCTGGATCTTTTATTCTGTCAATGTTGAACAGATTTACTCAAGAATCTCACCAAGACCAGAGCACACTGCATGCAAAAAATTATGAATGACATGTTCAAATGGGTATGAGATAGGATGGTATATAATGTTGGGTACAGAGAACAGACAAACAGACAATTTTTAAAATCACAGGTACTGAAGTTTCCTGACTTAATTCAATTTATAACCACTATAGTCATGTATAAGGCAAGGAAAAATGAACTACCTTGTAATATTCAGAAAGAAGCCAAAGTTGTTTTGTGCCATTATAGGCTAAATATGTAAATCATGAAAGGAAAAATGAAGGTGCAAAGTACTGTATGTGTTTATGCTGAAGTGTGATGGGGGTGGGTTATAAGTCTTGACCTTAACCTACTCCTTCTTGAAGTATAGTTAGTATCTTCTGTTGTTCCTTTTACTGAAATATATACATTTTTATTTTTGTTTTAAGTTATTCGAAATAAAGATATCAATCAATCTGTCCTAAAGGTAAATCCTGACAGTGATCAGGTCTTGGATAATATAAGTGATGAACGGATCATAAAGACTCAGCTCCCTGTAAAGAGTCATAAATCCCAAAAACAGAATGATGATGTTGTACATTTCATAAACATGTAGTAGTTGTCATTTTGGTTTAAACTGTAGTAACCAAGTGACTTCCTGTAGTGCTGTCTCAGGGCCCACGACGTACCCAGTCGTACAATCATGGATTGGACTAAAATCTCTTCTTTGTGGTTGTCTCATACAGTAATTAGTTTGGTATCTGCTGATGGGGCTGAAGACAGTTTTCAAAGACATTTTACTATTAAATTTAGTCTTTTGGGTGACTGACTGCCACTGCATGATTTTGCTCTTTTCGGTCTAAGCGTAACCACACTAAATGTTTTCTCGTCCACAAAATACCAGTCTAAGGTAAACGGCAGATTGTGGGTATTGCATTTAGTGGGAGCTGTACAGACTTAAAGCACAGTTTTCCGGTTGTGCTTGAATCGTGACTGTGGTGCAGACCTCAGTCATGGCCCGTGCACACTGAATGTGACCACATACCTAACATCCGTGTTAACCTTATATATATATGTGCACGTAGCTTTCAACGGCTCATTTCATGCTAATTGAGCGTTGCAAATATGATCTTCTCGACAGTCTGGAGCATTTGACCCACAGGTTGAAGGTGGAGCAATCCCACTCGCTGGAGTAGGAGTGAGAGAACGCAGAAACGACGGATAGGCTTGCCATTGCCCTTCTATCAAACAAATTATATGCTCCAATAAACTTGTGAAAAGAAGATACACAGGAATAACAGGCCTTTTATTATGAAAGGGGAAGGGAATCTTATTTGTATAGCGCTTTTCATATGACATAGTCACAGCCAAAGCGCTTCACACATGAAAGGGAGGGGGTCATTCACTCCAGGCTGATGGTGGTAAGCTACATTTGCAGCCACAGTTTCCCCTGGGGTAGACTGACAGAAGCGAGGCTGCTCACATCTGCGCCAACGGTCCCTCTGACCACCACCAACCACTCACACATAGGCATTGGGTGAAGTGTCTTGCCCAAGGACACAACCTGATCGCTGGACAGAAAGTTACTACACATGCTTTTACCGATAATCAGCATCAGTCCATTTAAATTGTAAAATGTAATGTAGCATAAAGCATTTAGTATTTTGTATGAATTATACAAAATTTTGATTATAGTTTTAATAGTCAGCTAATGTTAATAATGTTACTCATGCTACTGTCAGCGATATTTGTAAAGTGTATCTTTATAGATGAGAGAATAGATGAATGTATTTTGTATATGACTGACAAATAAACTAATAAAGTACTGTAAACGGAACGGAAATAGAGCAGGACAGGAGTCTTCAAACGCGTGTGGTGCTAAGTATCTGCTCCCTGCACAGCTGGGGACAGGCTCTATAGCAGTGGTTTCCAACCTGGGGGGCGCCTCAAACTGCAGGGGGTCCCTGAGATTTGTCTGGTCAGAGGATTAGGTGATAAGAGATATTATTTCAGTAAATTAAATAGAAAAAAAATGAACAAACATGACTAAGAGAGGACTGCATGTGTAGAAAACACTCCAAATTCAGTGTTTTGGTCTGAAATAAATCTTATATGGATACATTTTGTATGTTTCAATGCATTCAGCAGGCCTGTGGTTTTGGACTGGGGCAGCCCGGCCGGTTTCTAGCCTGACCAGGGGGAGCTTCTAGGAGAAAAGGTTGGGAACCACTGCTCTATAGGTTCAGGCAGCCCCTCCTCACTGCACTGGCCATGGACTCGGGGTGAGAAAGTGATGGAGAGATGCAATGTCCGGGGGAGGGAGAAGGTTAAAAAACTTTGAGGCTAGTGTAAAGCGTTGTGGGCAGGTAGTAAAACTATTCTACTCTCACCAAAGTAAAAAGTAAAGAATCAGGAAACACATTTTCATTAATAACTTTGCGCTCCGAGTAAAGCGCATGTGAAAAACCCACAGAAACCGGTTTTCTCTAAATCACGCAATGAGAGAAGCGGCTGAAATTAAAATGACATACACCAACACATAAATACTATGAAGTTTATGTAGCGCCTTTAAAGTAGGTTTTGATCACCAGGGTACAAGGAAACCACGACAAGTGTCAAAGTCCATAAGGTTTATTTGTACAAAAGTTAAAATTGGATTAAAAGCTAAGGGGAGATGGATGAAGTTTTAGGGGAAAGGCGGAGCAGGGCTTGAGAGTCCAAAAGGGCAAGGCTTTACAATGAGCTTTCCCAGGGTCCAGGCATAAGGGTTGGCCGACTTGCTCTGGGCATCAATTGGTTGGCCATGCTCGTGTGGCGCTTAGTCCCCAGGCCCCAGGTTCAGGTCAGAGCGGCCAACAGCTCTTTAGACCGCCTGGAGGTCCCCGGCTGTAAACACCAGAGACAGGAGAGTGAATGAGAGCAAATACAATTTGGCTAAACACAGGAGAGGTCTTTCATCATTATTAATACTTTCTTCTATGTTGTGCCTTTCAATTAAGTTAGTGATGCAAGTTTGCTGCTAAGTGACACCAGAGACAGGAGAGTGAATGAGAGGGAGGACTAGGGTGCACTTAGGCTGTGTCTGAATAGGGCAAATCGGTAAGAGGTCTAATCCAAAACCAGAAGTGCGTCAGCGTCCGCCATGATAAGTGCTGTCTAAATAGTCCTGTCAGTTTAAGAAGGAGTTAGGGATAGGAGCTTGTAAGCTTCCTAAATAGCCTCTTTAGCATAGGGACCTCTGCAGGTCCCGAGCTGACGGTGGGTGTTTCTCAATAGCACTGATCGCAAATGACGTCACATTCATCGGTCGGACCAAACCCAACTTAAAGTGGCAGTGTACTGGAGAATACCACTAACCAAAAAGCAACTAGAATAAATAATGCATTCAATTAATACTTCAGAATAGAAGATCAAGTGTTTCCCTATCATATCTGATTAATGATTTGTGTTTTATTTATTTTTAAGTTGTATTGAGCATAATGAATAATGTTTATTACTACTGCTTCCTGGTCTATCGTTACTTATGTTTTTATGTTTTTTCTTGTTTCTTTTTGTCTCCTGTATTGTGATGATTTGTTAATTTCTTAGTCTATGTTATCCCTGCCTTTTTTTAACTACATAAATGCAAGAGAAAAAAACAAAACATGGGTATAGAAGACCTTAAATGTACGTCTGTCTACTAATGCCAATGCATACATGTCTTGTACTTACCATTGTTGGTATATTGTCTGTTACCATTGTTGGTATATTCAATATCTACTTATACCAGTGCAGACATACTGTGTTCTCTCCATTTACCATTGTTGGTATAAAACTCTTATTGCAATAGTAAAAAAGGAAAAGAAATAAGCGAGCAGCTGCTACACGCGTGTTAATAAGCGTCTCCAGCGAATGACAGCAGCTTCTTCAACTAGAGGCAGATGAAGCGATGACACGCGTTAGGTATAAACATACCTTTACAGCGACTTTGCCAATTTATTGCCCACTCCACTGTCACCCATTGTCAAATCAAATTGTGACTTGTGTTCTGCAGGGGATTGACTGTTTCTTCTCTCGACAGCTCAGTGATGTTGGTGCCACCTTTTTCTTCCACCTCACTCATTATGAAACGTATATTTCACATTATTAGTAGTTTAGCTGCAGGATGCGACAAAGTGAAAGCTTTTCTCTGTCTCTTTTTATGGCTCTGTGCTTATGACTGCTACTGTCTTCAATTAAGGAAGACGACAAAAGTGAATATTAGAATTGGAATTTCCTTGTACAATACTGAATGCAATGGCTTACATGGATAGAGCTCTCCACTTCTATATCAAATTCTGGTCAGGTTTTGGAAATGAAAATCTCAATCAAAATCCCCATATGACTCTTAAAATTGAAATACAATATTAAGAGTTTAAAGGCTAAAGGTTAAAAGTTTACCCTTTTAATCTTTTGGCCATTTTCATAGAATAGGAATGATAACTCAAAAATCTATTTTCCACTCATGGTTAGTGGTTGTGCGAAGCTATTTATTGTCAAAGAACCGAGTTTACTCTTTTGAAATCATAATGAAACAGAAACTACTCAAATGTCCCTGATCTAACGTTTACATGACCTTCAACAACTGCCAGGAAAACTGTTCAGGTGCAAAGAAAACTCACTTCAGCTGAAATACAGGACTCTCTGACAAAATTGGGCTCTCTGAAAAAATGTTTGTTTCGAGATGCACATTATGTAAACTTTTGGCTAGTTTTTTTCTGCTAGTTTTTACATACCCTGACATTCTGCCGGGGTATGTAATCTTTTGAGCATCTACTCACAATAGTACAAATATATTTCAAAAGAAAGGAACTACCAAATGTGAGGGAGCTGATCTACCCCCTCACTGTTCAGGTGAGGCTGCACCTAAATTTGTATATTTTTGAAAATATTTTGTCCCATTTATTCATCATTTAATTATGACATTACATATATTTAACAGCTAGAAAGATCCTTATTTAGTATCACACTAGTTGCGCTTTGAGCTGCATTTTGTATGAAAAGCGCTTTATGAATACAGTTTTGATTGATTGATTGATTGATAGTTTTCTGATTTCTCTTTTCTTTGGAGGCGCTCCCATGAGTGTAGGTCAGGTGCACCCTGATTGGACTCACCTAAGTGGCACCCATTATAAAAGGCCGTGTAGAACAATGTCTGGGTGTTGGCTTGTTGTGTGTGGACAGGGTCTGTCCTGTGGCAATAAAATCCATGTGCTCGTAACATCCTGGTGCAATGGCATGTTTTCAGCAACTCGGACGCTTCGCCATCCAAGGCTAGTAAGAGGCCGATCGTTAACATCTTAAAGTCTTACACCAAACAGCAAACTTTTCGGTTTATAAAGTTTAGAGTAAAGCTTCAAATCAAAATTGTCCACATACTGTAGCTTGTTAGTCTCTGACGTGCCTTTTTTCAAATGGTTGTGGAAGAAATCAACAGGATTTTTACTTCCTGAACCATAGTCACAGCTGCCAAATAGTGTACGAATAAAAGCATGTATTCTTTAAGACATCAGCATTTCTCACATCTGAATGTTTGCAAAGTACAGTATCCAGGATAAATGGGCTGCTCAGCACTTGTTCAGCTCAGACATGCTCTGTGAATGCGGATGATGTTTGCTATATCAACATTCTGCTACTCCAGCTGCTTTCCGGCCACTCGAAATCAATTGAAAACAAGCCATAGTGCATAATTTCCTTTCACTAACTCCCAGGGCGCTACTATGCGATTCTTTTTTCATTTATGCCCCTCCAGATCCCACAGCAGCAGCACGGCGACACAACAGCCCATTAAAAAGGTCTATTTCCTTTGTGGCTTATAGTGAAGCACTAAGCAAAAATATTTCCACACACAATGTACTGCAATAGTAATACCTTTTGGTCTGAAGAGCATGCTTTCAATTCACACCAGTATCTATCCTTCCACCTTTCACCCTTCAGCTCGGATATATTCCATTATGGTTTTGCCTCCTTCCCAAGTGGATTTAGTAAAAGAGCCAAATTCACTGTGTTTCTGGTTGTTAATAAAAAATATTTGTCAGGGCCAGGCAGGTACTCTTGAGATGATCAACTTCTGTATTTTATCAGACATCCTGCATAAATCATATCAACACCGTTCTCACCTAGCTGTCCACTTTAAAATGATCTTCACACAAACACAGTCCCACTGCAAAACAACCTTTTTTCTGTTTATCTGCCAACAAAATACTTGAATTGTGCGTTTTGTAATTTAGATTTCCATCTGTTCTCAGCACGTCGTTGTCGGCATGCGTCTCTGTAAGGTTCACTTAACTTTTCTGGTTACAATTCTTTCTAAGCTACAGTACATCTAAGGTCCCTCAAGGAGAAAAATCAATAAGAGCTTTGACTCTGAGCTCCATTGTGGTGTGTTCAGGTCCAAGATATTTAATAGTGTGCACTGTATAGAAAATGTCTGAATGTGAAGGTCTCTTATGGAACAGATAAAGTCTGGCTGGATATTGTGTCGGATCCAGGTTTTATCAAAGACTATCTTCAGTCTGACCTGAGTGTGACGGGGAACTCGGCACGTCAAAGGTTTTGCCTACAGACCTTGCCCCCATTTGACACCAGTCTCTAGATTTATTGATATTGTGATCAATGTATGTTTAAGACTTTTTGATTTAATATGATTATGACAGTTTGCATGGGAAGATTACAGTGGCCATTTTTATCCTTCATTAATTAATCTCTCATTATTGTGTAGGTAATAAAACACAGAAATCTAAATATAGATATATATTTTATTATTTTAACAGTGGAGATTTTAAATAAATGTTTTTGTGAGCTGTGTATATCAAACACAGCATAGATATTTTTTAATGAATGGATGGACAAACTGTTTTCCTCTGTAAACTCCAAAGCACTATTTATTTGTGATCATAACATAGACTTGTTGAACCCAACTAAACTTAAAAAGAATAGATGACTTCAGTGATACAATGTACAGCTTGTCTCTAACCCGACAATGACCAAAGTAGAATAAGGTCTCACATGTTATAGACAACATCTTTACGAATATTATTGGAAATTGAGTGTGTTTACCTTGTATGACTGTGATATTAAGGAAATGAAAGGAGCAGTGCCTTGAACAATAGTTTAGCACAGTAGTTCCCAACCTTTTTGGTCTTGCGTACCCCTTGGCCCTTTCACTCATACTGCAGACACCCCCAGCCCTGATGGTTTTGTTGATTATTTAGAAAGTGCATGACAAAAACTCATATTTACATGTTAAATGTTTTTTTTTAAATAGCTTTTCTTTGAACGTAATATTCAGAATACAATTTTTTATCTGAATTATTCAGAGTTATTCAGAATTATTAAGTACCCCAATGCTAAGGTCCCCCGTATCCACCAGCATTCGAGTGTAGTTTACACTGATTAAAAAAAAAAATATTTCTGTTTTCTCTGACAGAAGCAGCAGAAAAAGCGTATTGTATTATTTGAATGTGAAATGGGGATGGGATTCAGTTTTTCTTCCCACTCCCTTTCCAGGCTGACTTTTGTTCATTTTCTCCCTGTGCCTACTGTGATAATGTTCTTGCCTGATAATAAATGGTGACACTTTATAATAAGGGTACACAAATTAATGCATATGTCATCATTCAGCATGCTTAGTTAAAGCGATGAATTCATTAATGGTTTTTCGATAATTCATCCAGATCATGATAAATTCTTTGCACAGAATATGGGACGGTGCACCAAGGCTCACACTTTATATCAACTTACTGGAAAAAATAATTCCTGATTAGTTCATGATGAATGTGCCCCTTAAACTAAAGCCTGCAACGCTTTGATAACGTAGATATGGACCTAGGAGAACAGAACGCACAGAAGAGAGCACAAAGTAATACTACAGTTTATTCAGTAATTAAAGTCACACTTGTAAGGAGCAGCAGAGTCAAGAAAGAAGCTATAATGAAATAAACATCTAGTTATAAAAACATAGCAGACCTCCAGATTAGGCTTTTTCAGGCAAGTGACATTTTATTTTACCTGCTCAATATCCAAACTTACTTGCCCAACTCTGAAAGTGAAACAAATACAATTTCACAGTAATATCGATCCAACGAATAATAAAATATGATTATATTTAACTATAGATAAGCAGCAACTGATTATAGTCATTTAATGTGAATGATCAACACCAACAGATCTCTCCAACTATAAAGACTTCTACACCAGACATTATTGAGTGAACTCAATAATAAAATGATGATCGAACCATTTATTAACGTTTATATTATATCCTTCATATTTGAGAATATGCCACTTGAGTGTTATGTGTTGAACCTGTCACTGCTTTAGTTTAACGGCCACATTCATCCTGATCATGATTATTATTGATTATCATGAATGAATTCATTGCTTTAGCTAAGGATGACTATTTAATCACGAAGCCTAATGAATTCAGGTGAATTCATGATGAATTCATCATGAAATATACATTAAGTGTACCATTATTACAAAGCGATACCAAATAAATGAATGAAATGAAATGAAAAAATGAATATAATTTGTGAGCAGAATCTTGGAACATGAATTTGGAAACTAAAACTACATTGTGTTAAAACATGTTAAACTCTCAAAGGACGACAATAGTTTGATTTTCAATCCTTCAAAATGAAGGACAGCCGTCAAACTATTCTGTCATTGACATAATTTTCAGTGAATGTAACTTCTGGTTCCAACATAATTATACTTTTGAGAGAGAAATTGTTGCCAGCTCATATTTGCAGTAAACTTTCTGCACAGCAGCACTATGCACTTTAGTTTTATTATTGCACTTTAGTTTTATTATTGGTAATGGTTCACTATAAATAACCATATACATTATTTATTCAGTCATTTGCTAATGTTAATTACACAAAAACATCTCCAGCCCAACCAGTAGGCCCATAATCTTTTATTCATATACGAATGAATGTATCCAGGCTGTGGTGCATTCATTTTACCTGGGACGTGTAAGTTTTGTTAATTTCATCCGTCATTTGTCTTCACTTAATCCTAAAATACATCACTATACTTTGTACAGGGGACGTGTGTGTTTTGTATTCGCATTTCAGCTCAAAAATGTTACAAAGACACGCTGTGGACAGATGGTCTTTTCAAGGGTGCAACAAAATGCCTTCTTTGATTATGCCACAATGATGCAATACACTGCATTTTGATCAAAGTTGTTAAAACTCATCGTTGAATCGGCAACACACTGTTGATTGTTAAAATAACATTGTGGAAGCAGACATCGTAAAAAGCCTTCTCCAAATGTGTGTTTACTTCTGTATTTTTGAATTTCATTAGTCTGTGCCTCAGCAGCCAAACTCCAACTCATATTGCCTTGTGATTTTAATACTCTGACACAGACACACTTGCACCTGCTCTGACATCTCTTCCTATATGCTAAACAATACAGCACTTGGATCATTTTCATTTTCCAACAACCAGAATAAATAAAACACATTTGCTGCCCCGCTCGTCCTGGTTTTGTTTAGCCCTTCTTTTAAATGAACAGCACAGAGGGAGCCCACGTTCCTGTAGCTATATTAAGTCTACAAAACCCAGTGGCTTTTCGGCGCCGACATCATTCCGCTTTGACGACAATCAAATCTTATGTCAACAAAAAGAAAAACACAGTATGCCGCCGTGGCCTGAGTTGCCTTGTTTCTGGGGCTGAAAACATTCTTTTTATCCAACCAATAACTAAATCTTCGCGCTAAGTCATCCGAGGGAGAAAAAACAACTTTGAAATCATATCCCCAAAGTGCTGGTTCCATAAATACAGCTTAGAGCATATACTGTAGTGGATACAACTTCAGAATTTAAGATTACAGACAAAGAGAAGGGTTGTTCAAATCGTCATCTGTACTGGTTTGCTTAGAATAGAATAGTGCATGTTTCAGACCTCGCCCCCAATCCCCTTTTCTCCGATTTTTAATAGGAAATTGGCTTCGTGGTCCCACCTGGTCACATGTGAGACATTTTTATCTAGCAGCATTCTCAGAATTATTCACACTGATATTTAGTTGCATAAAAGAGTGATTTAAATGCCAGTCACGGCCCTGCTGGAGGGGAGTCCCCATTCAGCCGCATTCCCCCTTGGAAACATGATTGATGTTTGTAGACGAGCTGCTGATGATGCGAACACAGCGGTAAAGTCTATTAAAATGCATGATCGAGGCAGGGAACGCATTGGTAAACAACACTGGCTAAACGCCGGAATCAAAAGGTTGATCTTTTTTTTGACAGGGGGAATATATCATACTTTGTCTTAATAATTTGCTCAGCTACGTAGAAACCACGTTTGAACTTAACCCTGGCTTTTTAAACAATCTACTAAATCACGACACTTGCCATAGTACATTTTTATTTCTAAATTCACTCTGCCTCATACAAAAGTCCCCTGTATTTAGCTGTTTTGATGCGTATTTACTGTGACTTCTTTCTTGTTTTGATGAGCAAACAGTGGCATCATTTTTCAGACAAGGAATTCAATTTGGAAACGGCTTCAGAAGTTAAAAAAAATAAAAATAAATTGTATTCAGCACTTGTGAGATCAAACTTCTGTGCATGTCTTTGGCAGGTTTGAAGTAATATTTATCTGAAATCATTTTTGTTTCAGAACAAAAATAAAAATAAAAATCATGAGACTACTGACTGCTCTATCACCGAAGCCACCTTTATCCCTTTTTCATGGCTTAATGTCATCTCTTGTTTTGGGGTAAAACATTTGTATTATTCTTTTAACTTATAGGGGAAATATTTTTGGAGAAGTATTAGTTAATATGAAAGTGAAGAGTTTATTTGCAAAACCAGATATCTCCTTTACCGGTCGATCTACGTTCCTACTCTCACCTATGGTGATGAGATTTTGGTCATGACCGAAAGGACAAGATTGCGAATACAAGCGGCCGAAATGAGTTTCCTCCGCAGGGTGGCTGGGCGCACCATTAGAGATAGGGTGAGGAGCTCAGTCACCCGGGAGGAGCTCGGACCAGAGCCGCTACTCCTCCACGTCAAAAGGAGCCAGCTGAGGTGGCTAGGACATCTGTTTCAGATGCCTCCTGGTCGCCTCCCTCGAGAGGTGTTCCAGGCACGTCCCACTGGGAGGAGGCCCGGGGAAGACCCAGGACACGCTGGGAATACGAGGTCTTTAAACTGGCCTGGGAATGCCTTGGGATCCCCCAGGAAGAGCTGGAGGAGGTGTGCGTGGATCAGGAAGTCTGGGTATCTCTGCTCAGACTGTTGCCTCCGCGACCCGGCCCCGGATAAAGCGGGAGAAATTGGATGGATGGATGGATATCTCCGTTTTGAATGTTTTGTGAAACAATTTGATCAATAACAAGTGACTTATTATTTCTGATTCACTAAAATGGTTGTGGTCTTTAAAAACACTGCTACACAAAGATTGAATGACAAGCATATGTTGATTTTTGTCGTTGACACTCATCTGTTTTTGCAAATGAACTCTTCAAGTGTTTAATGGGTAAGTTCTAGTAACTGCTGAGCAGCGCCGCCGCTTCCTGTACACTCGCAACAAGCTGTGCGTCAGGATCCAAGTGCTTCGAGGGGCACCGCATTGATGAGTGATTGAATGACATTGCACAGTATTTGCACTGCTGTTGCACCTTTTATTTCAATGAGAACGATGAGAAAGAGTTACAGAAGTTTGTGTCAATGCGGCCAATGGTTAATACACCAAGCTCGGAGTGATGCCGCGTGCCATGTTCACACAACAGACTTAATGTAATAAATTCATTAGAAAACATCAGACCCTGACGAAACCTTTGCAGCCTGTAGTGTTCTCTGGAGCCTGTAGTGTTCTCTGGAGTGAGAGAGGAGCCGAGAGAAGGAAGTAAAGGAGGCAGATTGGCTGAAGGGGTGGAGCATCTAAACTCATTTATACAATTATTTTTTGTGTAGATTCGAAAGTGAGTTTAAGGAGCTATTCTCCCCCTCACTGCTTCTTTTTTTTTTTCTACTTCACCAGAATGGCTAGCAGCGGGCCTGTGCTTTCGTCTGTTTCCCCCATTGGCACACCAATCCAAAAGTCATACAATTTAAGTACAGTTTTATATGGGCTTGGCTTGTTCTCATGTTTTCTAAGTGACAAATTGACAACTGACAAAATAAATGTCATTGCTATACTCCAGAGTTACAAAAAATTGATTTGACGTCTGGTGTGGTTGATGCTCGCCCCATGATGCTTTGCTCTTGGTTAATAATTGGTCAACTGGTGCACTTCTGGATGCTGGGCCATTAGGTAAGTAGACAGCGTTTGGTAGAAATCTTGTCTATCTTCTGACACTGCGGACAGTTGTGAGTTATTAATGAGCGGCTGTGAATAATTCATGCTGGTCGATATCATCTCACTTTTTAATTTGAACAGCCTGTGGACACTGTCTTCCAACACAAAGTTAGTTTTCAACCGGCTTTTGTGTCTTTTCCCTGGCTTCACCTTCTTCATTTTTCATTCTTATGTTTTCATGAAGAAACTGGATTGCAGGTATTGCCTCATGTTTACAGCAAAGAGAATGTAAAGCAGTTGTCTCGCTTTGTTTTGCTGTGATGGCAGGAGTTTGTAAGTGAGTGTGATCTCAAATGCAATTGTAATATTGTTATGAGTCTCGCTAGTTGTCAACAAAGCCATATTCCAGATATTCCCTTTTTTATTACTTTGTACTGTTCTTCTCCCCGCTTCTTCTTACTTTTAGAATCTGTGAGTAAATCATGAATTGTCAGACAAACTAGGATATTCTGCCCAGACGAGGTGGAGAAATGAGACCATGCAGACTCCTGTGCCGGATTTGGAGTCTGAAGGTGTCGTGTTGATGAATGTTTCCCAGTTGGCCCTACACCCTGAGCCACTTGTGAGAGGAGAGGAGGAGGATGAAGAGAAACCCTGGACTGTTCCCATGATGGCTGATGGGTAAGCATTCCTGCCGCATAGCAACAAGGTCTCAGGCTCCATTTCTTAGTGGAGGATGGGCTTTTGCATAATAGTGTTTTAACCCCACTGAGGGAATATGAATGTAGTTCATGAATCTATTTTTTTTTTACCTTCAATAACCGTTAAATGCAAGACAAAAATATACAAGAGACAGTGGTGCAGATGGGGGTCCGAATCCCAGTGCAGGTGTTCTTGGGCAAGATACTTCCCCCACCTCGCCTCCAGTATCTGAATACAGCTGGGGAAGACTGTCTCGAACTATCAACACCGGATCACCTCAGGGCTGTGTACTTTCCCCCTGGCTCTTCTCCCTGTACAGTGTACACCAACTGCTGCACCTCCAGCCACCAGTCCGTAAAACTGATTAAGTTTGCGGATGACACAACCCTCATCGGGCTCATCTTGGACGGTGATGAGTCTGCCTACAGGAGCGAGGTGGACCCCCTGGTGTCCTGATGCAGCCACAACAACCTGGAGCTCAACGAACCCTGAAGACAGAGTGGAGATGATCGTGGACTTCAGGAAAGTCACTGCCCCTCCGTCCCCCCTCACTCTCTTTCTGACTCTTTCCTCTTCCTGGGCACCACCATCACCCAGGACCTCAAGTGGGAGCCGACCATCAGCTCCCTCATCAAGAAGGCCCAGCAGAGGATGTACTTCCTGCGGAAACTCAACATGTCGCCCAAGATTATGGTGGATTTCTACAGGACCACCATCGAGTCCATCTTCACCTTCTCCATCACCGTGTGGTACGCTGGCGCCACCACTAAGGACAAATACAGACTGCAGCGTGTTGTGTGTGATGCCGAGAAGGTGATTGGCTGTAGACTTCTAATTTGAGTTCATTTAAGTCGTTGTTAAAGACATTTTTGTATCGTCAGGTATTTGGATTATTTTTGTTATTTTGTTGTTATATTATTGTGCTTTTATGTGTTTATTGTTTAGAAAAGTGCTATAGAAACAAAGTTGTATTATTATATTCTAAAATGAACATTATGGCTGTTTACACTGATGATCTCAAAGGATATGATTAAAAACCTGTATAGAGTGGCTTGGGTTGCTTCAAAAGAGACAAATATAGTCTCACGTTTTGCTACAGACAATTTTCAAATAGATACACATACATTAGTCATCAACTATTGCTGCTGTATTTTAAGTTGGTAGATTATGTTGCACACAATGTCTACAGCTCGCTTCGGCATCATGTTCTGTTCACCCACTTTGATCAATGACTCTGTCAACTGTACCTTCAGGATATTTTGTCCTTTCCCCGCTGACTTATCAAATCTGAAAGGGCAAAAAAATCAGATTGAGAGAGAAAGGCTATATTTCCTCCAAATCCTCATTTCATCCGTTGAGCCTTTGAAAAGATCGTCTTTTCATCAGCCTGCTGTCTCATATAATTCATTTCAAATTAAACAGGATCTTCAAGGTCAAAGACATGACTGTAATAACAGATGTGCAGGGTTGCCGCAGGGCATAAAAAGCATCAGTCATTATATAAATTCGGCCAAAATGAAGGCCTTAAATGTCATTAAAAATGTCGTTAACCAGAAAGTGTCTGGAAAGAAGAGGCGCTCTGTCCTTAAAACATTACATTACCCACTTTCTGTCATGGTTGATCAGGCTAACATGTACCACTGGTGCTACTTCGACTTATTCAGATGGTACTTACAATATTTTACACTTAAAGGGCCACTATGTAACCTTTTATGTAAAAAACAAAAATCTTGATTAGTGCATATTTAAACTTTTAGTGGCCCAGGGGCTGTATGGGTGCAGCATGGCACTTTTATTTTCCATCACAGCGGCCTTCATGACACTCCAGGATGAATTGTATGGGGTTTCTGGTAAGTTTCTGGAACGAAACCCTAAAAACAATTGATCCTGGAGCATTATAGAATCTGCTGTGATGGAAAGTAAAGGTGCCATGCTGCACCCACAGGGCTGGGTCACTATATGTACAAATATCAGGATTTTATTTTTCACTTAAAGGGACTTAACGGAGGTTGTCCATTTACATATTCGTGACTGTCACCTCTGGCCGTCCGCGTAACTGCAGTCTCCATGTTAAGCTCGCGAATGACTGCTGCCTCGGCCCGAACACGCAACTTTAGAGTGATGGTGCTGGCTTATAGCGGCAATTGAGTGGGATAGGTGTGGGCTCACAGTACAGCGCGGGACATTGCTGGAGCATGTAGAGGGTGGAAAATATCTTATTTTTTTTATTTTAACTTCCGTAGAGTCCCTTTAAAAAGTGCCCCGTTAAGGCGAGACACTGCAGGTGCATAGAGAAAAAAAATGAAATTGAGTGACATAAACATAGTATTTATGTGGAGGGGGGGGAGTAGGCATTTTATGGGTAAAAATTGCCTATATTTTGGCAGGTCAGGTTTTAATGTATGTTTTTGTTTTGTTGACATAATTCGTTGCAAAGATTTGGGGATTTTGGATTCACTTTTTAGGTTTTGACAAAGCAAATCTGTAAAAACTAAATTTAGTTAAGAGAGAAGAAGAGAAGAATATTTAAAATGGCCACATGCACCAGCGGTTATGTGTATGCTTTTCTATCCACAGTGCCACCATCGTCTCCCTGAATGTTTCTCATTTGTGCTTGTTTTGGCCACATCTCTGAATAGGTCTTGTGTAACTCTTATCTTGAAGGACAGGTACAAGATCATGCGTCTTATTTATTCATCACCAGTCTTATGCCACCAAGAAAAACAAGGAAGTGTCTCCGGCTCCTCATTATTGCCTGTAACCTCTCGTGTCAGCTCTGCTCCAACATGACAGTTTGAAGCCAAACATTACCCCAGCGTTGTAACTCTGTGCCCGACCAGAGAGCTGGAACCATGTCTAGACAGTTATTGATTCTGCATTTGTCTGTTGCACAGAGTAATTAATGTGCATTTCAACTAAATGCTTGTGGGCCCGGTTATTAGCTGCAATCAGCTCTAATTGGCATTTTGCATCAGCACACACCACATCATTTGTCAATTAGTTGAAAAGCTCCTTCAAGACTGAATAATATTTTGTGTTAGATACATTTGGGAACTTCCTGATGGCAATAAAAAGAGAATACTTTCATTGATCGGCTGGAACCTTAAATGGATTTTACATCAACATCATTGAAGAGGCCGACCAACACAAACAAAGGCTAATTAAACTATAAGGTCACTATTCTTCAATCAGGCTGGGCAACTGTACACACTGTACATTGGTTGGCCTTTGGTCTGAGAATCAAACCATTGACCTTCCTCTATGGAGCTATCCAACAGGTTGCGTCCACAAGACATCTAAAGAGGGAAGCTGAAAATTCCATGGCAGTAACTATTGTAACTTTCAAAATGTAGATTTCTAGTCTTCGTTTATTGCTAATGTCTAATGTGCTAATGAAACACTCTGTCAGCACATATGGCCTAAAGTGCAATTATTTTCTCATAAAGGTGTCCAAAAGTGGAGACAATATTGCTATCGAAGGTATCACAATTGAAAATGTAAGTGAAAATAAATTCTTGGGAATTATAATTGACAATAAATTGTCGTGGAAACCCCACGTCAGATACACAAAGAGCAAAATCTCCAAAAGCCTCTCAGTTTTAAATAAAGTAAAACCATACCTTGATGGAAGTTTACTCCGTACTTTATACTGTACTTTGGTACTCCCATACTTTACATATTGTGTTGAAGTGTGGGGAAACACCTACCAGAGCACAATTAACCCAATAGTCATATCACAGAAACGAGCCGTGCGGATCATTCACAAGGTTGGTTTTCTAGATCACACTCATAAATTGTTTATCCAGTCTAAGTTGCTAAAATTTCTTGATCTTGTAAAATATAATACATCTATAATCCTGTACAAAGCCTTCAACAGATCATTACCAGCTAATCTCCAAAAAAACTTTTCGATTCGGGAAAGAGCCCATAATCTGAGAGGATATGGAGACTTCACACTACCTAAAGTTCGAACTACTCGTAAAAGTTTTTGTGTATCTGTACGAGGTGTGAAACTATGGAACAGTCTGGAGACACACCATAAGCAATGCCAAAATATTCGCAGATTCAAACTGGTATACAAACATCTGATCTGGACACAATATACAGAGAGTGGGCTTTGATTGTACTGTACTTCTGTACTTCTGTATTTGTACTTGTGTTATGTGTTTGTCGTTTCCTTACCATTGTTGGTATTGTCCATAGCCATTGTTGGTATTTACTGTCACCACTATTGTAGGTACTGTTTACTTCATTACCATTGTTGGTAATTATTGTTACTATGTAACAGTAATGTATTACCGATGGTAACTA
>OMNZ01090328.1:0-11829 GCA_900303255.1 Lesueurigobius sanzi | reverse complement strand
CTGCAATAGTAAACAAAACAAACCTTAGTTCCCGTCACGCCATCTTAAAGAGCCTATAGTTTAAAGCTGAGGTGGAGGGCAGCTGAACATTCTGTGTAGGGCTGAAACAACTAATCGATTAATCGTCAACTAATCGATTATTGAAATAGTTGTCAACTATTTTAGTCATCGATTAATCGTTTCTGGGATATACAGACTCAGACAGAGTAAGAATTAGATCATCAAAATGTTGTATTTTTTGTGAAAAAACTATGTTGACTCTGAAGGCATTGGTTCTCTTTGCAAATATTTTTGCTCTGATTGTTCCAAATCTTGGATCATAATCTAATCCGAGCAGAAAGAGGACTCTCGCTCTCTCACTTTTACAATCCCAGAGTGAATTTTAGAGGTTCTCAGCTTTCAAATGAGGAATGACATGTGGAACTTGTACAAAGAGCATCCTACAAACATTAGCTTTAACTTTACTCCATCAAGACGTCCTCAAACGGTGTCACTTTAGCTTCATCTGCAAAAAGCTTTTAACAATTACACTTTCCATGCACCTTTTTGCGCCAACCGATTAATCGATTAATCGTAAAAATAATCGGCCGATTAATCGATTACCTAAATAATCGTTAGTGACAGCCCTAATTCTGTGCTTGTAACTATGGTACAGAAACAGTCAAAGTGCAGACACACTGTATTATTGCTAAATTCTCAGTAATTCCTGGGCCAATCCACATGAAACAAAAACTGTCACAGAGTTCAAAGTCTTCTGTCAGCACACATGAACTAAGGTCTAGTTATTTTCTCGTGAAAGTGTCCAAAAGCGGAGACAATATTCAAAAACATGTGTGAAAGGACTCTCAGTCATAAGAACAACATCAGGTTTGTGAATCCAATCACTTTTCTTTTAGGAAATTGTTCTTTCAAATTCTGCTACTCTCCCATAAAGTTGTATCGGCACCTGCTCCGACTGAAATGTAATCCTACAACGTGGAGGCAGCCGTCGCAAATCTTCGCAGGGAGGACTTCACAAGAGCGTTTCACAACTTTCAGAGTCGCTTTTCACAGTAACGCTAACAGAAACTACAGCCTGCTCGCTCACGAAACGGATCCATTTTTAACGACAGGATTATTTCTACAAAAGATAACAATAGTTTACAACACACTGAAGAAAAAGAAATCGTGTATAGGGCCTTTAACCTCACAAGATCAAACCAACCACATGGATGACTGAGGATTTACAGTGTTTGCAGGAATTGGCTAACATCGTATTTTACCAATCACGCCCTGTTTCTTAAGCCTTTTACAATACGGCATCATCGCGACTCACCCACATGAAGGACTACACAGGATTACACAAAAGGATGAGACTAAAGGCACTACACCTGATATTTCTACTACAAACAATGAAAGAGGGAGCGAGTACTTTAAATTGCTAGCTGTGTCCAAACTCCTTTTTTCCAGCCTCCTAATTCACATTTCACAACTAGCAGGCTCACTGTTCAGCATCACTGTCACAGAAATGCATGGAAACTAGCCTGGAAGCTCATGAAATTGGTTTAAAAGAAAAATGCGACATGCACAGAATTATATCCACAAAAGACAATAAACTAACGGAGGACAAAACAAATTTGATTCCCCTCATTAAAAAAACAGCAGGTATAGTGCCTTTAAGGTGAGACACAATAGAGGGGAGCAATGGAAAGGTTAACACCCCCTTTTAGGTGACACCAGATCATTGAGTGGGGAAACATCGACGGAGATCTTCACATTTATGTCTGAAAAATAACATTTTATGCGTGTTACATATTTGTCTAATATAAAAGAGAAGTAAATCAAGAGGTTTGTTGCTGTAGAAGATTCACAGAGAGGACAGCTAATGTTTTAAAGTGGGCTAAAGTTAGCGGGAAGTTAGCATGTTCAGACTTTAATAGGAACTCGAAGGCAGGTACAGGAGTTGAAGTGCGGGACGTTTTGACTAAAGACGTGAGCACGCTGTGGGCCTCTTAAGAGTGAACCAGAAGAGTGAACCAGAAGGAGGAGTTGGCCTCTAAGCCCCTCAAAGTTTCGAGGTCAACTCTTAAGAGACCCACAGCGTGCTCAAGTCTTTAGTAGCTGATGACGACCTCTGGACTAAGAGCAAAACGTCCTCCACTTCAACTGCAGAGTACAGATGAAGACTGAAGAATTTTCGCCTACGATGGACAACTCCTGTGCGACTGAGAACCTACACAATCGGTTTAATAGGAGCTGTTTAGCAATTCATAGTGACTTAATTTGATCAAATCCAAGGTTGTAGTAGTTTGCTGTGAGTCATTTTGCAGCTTCTTAGATTTCAATATTGCTTCGTTTTTGGCTTATTGAAGTCCGAACCTGCTGACATCCTGCTACTAAAGCTACAAATCTCTTCATTTACTTCTTTTATATTAGACAAATACTGTATATAAAACATTTTTTTAGTCGTAAATGTGAAGAGCACCGTGGTTAGTGCTCGTGGGCTCGTGTGGAGTTTGCATGTTTGTGTAGGTTTCCCCTTCCACTAAAAACATGTACAATAGAACAGGATGGATGAGAGTGTGTTTGTGAGTGCGAGTGTGGGACAACGGATGCAAATTAGCCCAAGGCTAGTGGTGTGTTTACATGCATGTGTCTCATGTGTGTTCATTAACATGCACTGTCCCAACCAAAATAAACCAACAATTGCACCCGTCTATCCCTCTGTGGGAAAACAGAAATGTGAGATGTTTTTATATAAAAATAAGACATTTTATCTGTAAAAATGGCTTTGGGGAGTTTGGATCTTGTTCAGTCTGTGTCGGTTCTCAGTCGTACAGGAGTTGCCCATTGTAGGCAAAGATTCTTCAGTCTGTAGACTTCATGAAGACTGAATAATCTTTGCCTACGATCTTGTTTGGTGTTTGAATAAACTAGTTATTAGTGAATACATCTGTAAAACCTCAAATTTCTCCTTGTTTTTTTTAGATTCAAAACTCAATAAATCAGGCAGGAATTAAAAATCCCTTCCAAATATTTCCAGGACTGGGAAGTTTGGAGTCTGTAGGAGCCACAACTGAAAGTACACAGTATATGTTAAGAGCAAACTGGACCAAAGCCTGAAAATTGTCAGGCTTTGGCAGTGTCTCCCCTTAAGACACAGTTATGCAACATTCACCAAGTCACAAAAGCAGCTCTTCTTAAGCCAATCCTTTCCATGTCTTGCGAACGAGACCATTTCCAGTCTCCATGTCAATAAAAAAAAAGCAGATTCTTTCCCAAGTTTCTGATCCTAAATGACATTTCCCCCCAAATCTGGAATTCAAAAACTCACCTTCGCCTTTCCTCGATTTCTTTGCCAAACAGATCCGGCAACAATCTTTACAAATTGTCTGGATATCGTAAGCTAAACGTCAAAGCGCTCCACTTATTTTAGGAAGTGAGAGAGCCGGCCCACTGTGAAGGCTGATGACCAGGCAGCTTTCAGATGCGAAGTGTTGAAATTGTTACGACACAGCCAGCAGAATTTCCTCCTCAATGCAATCAGGCATTTCAAGCAACGTGACCAAATAATAAACTAGACAGAGATATGCTACGCTGTAATGTTGACTCTGGGTGAAAGAGTGACAGAGAAAGGGCTTAAACATTACTTTATTTATAGTTTTAAATATCTTTTAGACACGTTTTGGGGGTTTTCAGGGGCGTGTCCAGAATACTTTTCACTGGGGTGGTCCAGGAGTTGGCACAAGGACATATTTAAGGCTTCAAGCTACATTTTAAAGGAGAGTTTTGCACAGAATTAATGGTGAGACGCTGCAGGTAATTGAGTGGAATCAATTTGAAACTTTCATGCATAAAAATGGCTAAAATTACAGATATTTTTCAATCAGACTAGTCTTTATTGCCATTGGAGCCATAGGAATTATTTTCGGTGTAACATGGGACATAAACTTGTAATAAAGCTAAATGAACTGGGAAAAATATAAGAATTCTAAAACTATAAGGGCATACATAAAAATAGAACAAGATAAAAATAAAATAAAATAAATCTTGGTGATGAAATCTAAATGGTCTCAACTTATATAGTGCTCTTCCACCTACATAAGGCACTCAAAGCGCTCTTTACAGCAGGGAACCACTCCAGGGTTCCCCGCAGTGCTTTCCTTTAAGCACAGTTAAGCGCTTTAACTAACATCTTCAAAAAAGATATTCAAATTATCTTCAAATAATGAAATAATGATATCTTCAAATTCAGATATTTGTGTTGTTCTCGTTCCAGATGTTATTTTGAAGAGCTATAAAGATGTTTACTTATAAGATATTGTGTTTTCTTTTATAAAAACAAAATCCTGCTTGGTTGACCACCACCAGCACCCCCCTGAACAAAACTCTGAACAAACCTTCAGCATATAGTTAAGTTCAAGACTGGAAAGTCTGGAGTCTACTAAAGTAGGTAAGAGCTACTAAAGTAGAGATGTGTCACGGAAATGTGAGAAATATGCAGTTTGAGAAAATCGTAATTGAAATTACAATGTCCCATATACAGTAGTTCTATCGAGAAATGTATTGTTTCCAGGTGAAAGCTTATTTTAAGAGCAAACTTAACCAGAAAACTAAAAAAAAAAAGTTTTGCAGCAGAGTCTCTCCTTAACTTGTAAGAATTTGTTTTTTAATATAATTATGGGAATTACCAAAAAATGGTTATAACGAAAAACCTATTGACTTTATAATATGATTCTACAGGCAGCCCTCGTATACTTAACCTAAACTAAATGTTGTACAATAGTACTATTGTATAAATTATTATTTTTGCACCATTTAAGACAACTGGGATGTTCACTATTTCATTTTATGACCAAAGTGCACGCAGGGCCAGAGGGGAGCTCAGCAGGGCCTGATTTGGCCCCTGGGCCGCCTGTTGGTGATCACTGGCCATCCACTCTACAGAGCAGATACATTATGTCTGAGGCGGTGTCTCCTCTGTTCAGTGGACATCCCAGATCAAACAGGGCAGAAAGTCCCAATTAGTGTCATTTGAATCCACATATTTTATATTTTCAATGATACAAATGCAATATATATTTCACTCTATTATGTATTGCTTCTTTTTTTTTGTTCTCTCTGTCTAAAGGCATCTATTCGAAATAAACTATACAGTTGTGCTCAAACATTTACCCCCTATACCCTTTTAAGGTCTGTGTAGGTTCTCAGTCGTACAGGAGTTGTCCATCATAGCCAAAGATTCTCCAGTCTTCATCTGTACTCTGTAGTTTAAGTCTGGGACGTTGAGCTCTTTATCCAAAAAGCTTGCAAATGTTTCACTGACGAAGCTTATTGGATAAAGAGCGAAACATCCTACCCTTCAACTACAGAGTACAGATGAAGACGGGAGAATCTTTGCCTACGACACCCTTTTAAGTTCACATACTCTTTTAGTCTTTTGGCCATGTTTCATAGGATATGAACGATAACACAAACATCTTTTTTCCACTCCTGCTTAGTGGTTGTGCAAAGCCATTTATTGTCTAAGAACTGAGTTTACTCAAATGTCCCTGATCTAACGTTTACATGACCTTCAACAACTGCCAGGAAAACTGTTCAGGAGCAAAGAAAAACTCACTTCAGCTGAAATACAGGACTCAAAACAAAACTTCAATATGTTTTGCACCATGATTTGTTTTGTATATGACGAAAATTGTTGAATACAGGTTGCGTTCAAGTGACATCGCAGCATTCTGAAGAGCCTATAGTTTAGTAAAATTGAGGAGGAGGACACCTTTAATACTTGTGCTGGTAACTATGGTAACTGTCAAAATGCAGGTTTAGTTTATTGCTTATGCCCCATTCATGTGGACCTCTGGAACTGGGAAAAACAACTGGGGAACTGGGGCCAGAGCAAGCTCCCCGACTTCCACACCTGACGCGGAAATCAGCTGATTCGTTAGTTTTTCATTAAATGTGAGCTTCTTGGTTAAACAAAGCTACTTTCACGGGTTTACTATGAGCCTTTGTTGTCTTTGGAGCAATATATTTGCGGGAGAAATGCCAGAAATTCATGCCCGCAAAAAGAAAACAAACAAACCAAAGTTTAGCTTTTGAGATGCTAACACTAAATGTAAATAGTTAGCTCTGTTAAATGCTAATTAGTGATGAAAGACAGTTTTTATCTGGTGAAATCAAGATCCCCACTTTCCGACATAGAAAGCACATGAACACAAACCGACTGGGAACAACGGACTTCCATCTGGGGAAAACGAGCCTAATTTCTCTGTAATTCCCGGGCTGATCCACATGAAACAAAAACTGTCACAAAGTTCAATGTGTTCTCTGTCAGCACATATGAACTAAGGTCTGATTATTTTCTCGCAAAGGTGTCCAAAAGGGGTGACAAGATTCAAGAACATGTGCATGATGTTGGCCAGTAGAAAGGACTTTTCAAAAGGTATTTTTCATCTCCACTTTAGTTGTTCCTTCCAAACCTAAACAACATATCCAAAATTCCCTCTGAACAAAACTTTGTAACTAATACAACAATAAAACAGAACCACAAATTTAAACCTGGCTTATCCATTATTTAGATTCCGTCTTCAAAAAAAATCTTTCCCCTATTCACCTGCAGCGTCTCTCCTCAAATGCCTACCTCACACCAGACCAAAGTGCACCCAGCTCACTGCTCACTCCTCCGTATCCATCACCCGCTGTCCTCTTCCGACAGGCTTAATCTCCGACGCGTACGAAGAAAATATCCCAAATGAAGACGCCAGCGTTACAGGAAACGTTGTGACACTCACAGCTTCCCAATTCGAGTGTCGAAACTTGATGAATCAGTCCTGGTGTCTCCGTGAAAGGAAGAGAACAAAAAAAAAAAAAGAAAAGTCTGGCATTCTCTGGACAGCTCCGGACATGTTGCTACCTCCCAAAAGCTTGACAAAAGTTGAGCAAATTCACCGCTCTCGCCCCGAGGCAACGGAAAACCACGATGTTCATAATAAAGAGGCACTCCTTAACATGTGGTAAAGTGGTCATTATCGGTAAATGAAGCTGTTTAGGGATGAACTGTGGGGAAAAGGCTTTAAAATGGGGGTTTATATACGATTATAGCCCTATTATGGGATTAGAAACACATAGGGCAGAGATCTTAAACCTTTCAGCCCGATGATGACCGCTCTTTTGTCTTGAAGTACCACCGGTTTGGAATGTATTGTGATTGTATTTTCCATTTTTGACTTGCCTGAAAAACTTCTACTGTGGCATCTGAGAGTTTAGAATAACATTTAGACAAGCCTGATGCATTTTGGAAACAAAAAAAAGAGATCTATATTGAACTTTTTGGCCATAATGAGCAATGTTGTATGTTTGAGGTAGAAAGGGCACCAGCTTCCATGAAAAGAACACCATATCTAACTGTTGAGAAAGAACGAATTCAATTAATTTCCAACGTAATTCTGGGAGAAAACGTAACACCATCTGTGAAAAGCTGAAGTGAAAAAGTGCACGGCTTCTCAAAATGGATAATAATCCTGAACACACCTCAAAATCGATGATGGACGCCCTCTAGAGGTGCAGCCTGAAGGTTTTCCCATGACCTACACAGTCTCCTGACATAAACATCACTGAAAATCTGTGGATAGACCTTCAAAGAGCAGTGCGTTCAAGTCAGTCCAGAAACCGCTCAGTTCTGGAAGACTTGTGTCATGAAAAATGGGCTAAAATCCCTCAAAGTGGAATTGACAAGCTGTTATACAGAGAAAGACTAGACGCCAATGAAAAAAAACTAACAAGCATTTAAGAGGGGGTATGTTCATACACGCATACTCCCAACTTGGTTTCAGAGATGCATTGCTTTGGAGTTTAGGCTACTTTGAGGATTATAACCTGCTTGGATTAAATTGATGTCCATCGTTTGGTGATCTCTGCACTTGATGGTGCACCATGAGGAGGTGTTTCAGAGGCAATAAAACAAAAAAAATACCAGGCGAAAATAACAAAGTCCTCAGAGGGTTATATTTGCTACTGACAATATATCGACATACAATCTGTTACTTACATTATCTCTGCAAAAACTGATGTCTTGATAAGTTACTTGAGTATATTTTACCTGAATTGGAGTAATTCTGACTTGTCAAGTAGAGATTTTGCCAAGTCTTATAAGACTAAAAATAAGAATATGAGAAAAAAACGTTCAAGTGCAATCTACAGTATATTATTTTCGACAAAATACTTCCATTGACAGATCATTTTTGGGGAAGGTGCTCTTTGGTGTTGGGGGGGGGGGCAGAAATTCAAGAGGAAAACGAAAAAAGAACCGAAGCACTCCTCCCACAACTTTAGTTCTCTATTTACATTTTGTAAAATTTTACTGGGCTAAATTTGGAGTGAATGCAAAAAAAACATCTCATGTAAAGTGCTTTGTGACTATGTCTGTGAAAGACACTATATAAATAAAGCTTCTTCTTCTATATCACCTCTCCTGATATACAATTCTGCCTGCTACCCTAAAAAAGCGTTGTTTAATTTGCCTGGGAAAAGACAGGTGAATTGTTACTGTCTGAAGTGTATGGTTGGACGCAGCAATAACCATAAAACGCTCAGATGAAATGTCCACATTTTTTTTGATGGTCATTTATTTCAGTTCTGTCCATCACCGAGCTCCCAAAATCACACATAAGGTGTGTTAGAGTGTCTAGTTCCATAATAAATAAACAAAAATTCAAAAACGTGTGTTAAATTAAGCTGTGGCTGTCCCCCCACTTTTGAACTTACAGCTGCAATACGCAACATGTAACACTGTAAAGCAAGGCATGTTAAAACAGCTTGTGTGTTTACCAGCACGTCGGCCATGTTGGCAGTGGGTTAGTGGGCTAGTCCTCCGCGGCGTTAGCAGCACGGGCTCATGCATGTCATCCCCCTGTGAGCCTCGAACCTCTGCGGCGACCATTCACATCATTCACACACAAAACAATTGGCGTGTTTCACCCACAGAACAGGCACGAAAAAAAAACAAAACGGTACAGTACACACGAAGAACAGATGATCATTTCACCCACAAAAAAAACCACACGAACACGGACAGAATGGTCAAAATGGGCAAACGGAAATGCACGACCACAGTGGTATTCATGGTACACGTTAAAAAGTCGCACGTATGAGATGGAGATGCAGTCGAGATTTAGTACAAGTGAATACCAGTCAAGATGGGTAACGGGTTCACCACAAAAACAAACAAAAAAAAAAAGAAAACATGGGGCAGGCAGCAAACACGGCACGACGAGTTCAGAAAAATCACACCAAACCACAAAAAAAATGATGACATTGGGTAAAAAAGATTGGAAAACGATTGGAAACACATGCCGAATCCAAGCGCGCGACCACAACAGAATTCCCAGAAGAACCATGCGGCAGGCAGCGAACAAAGAACACAAAATTAGGAAATGGCCAATTCAAACACGATTTCACGCAAAGCCACGACAAAAAAAAGGAAAATTTGGTTCAAATTGGTGTATCGTGTGCAATCACAATACAATTTGCGTCACGTTTCACCACAAAAATCAAAAAAAAAATGAGACAGGCAGCAAACACAGTAGATAATAATAAAGATAGGAAATGCCCCGTGGAAAAATATTCACAATCACAATAGGATATGGTTCACCACAGGAAACATGGGACCAGGCAGCGCACAGTCACACAGAGAAAGAAAAGAGAGAGAGAGAGAGAAAAAGATATAATGTGAATATTTAGATCCGTCTGTCACAACTGCAGTAATATATTGTCAACATTACCGGCACATTGTGTAAGAATTGGACACATCCATAATCCATTGCAAGGATGTTTGAAATAGCTTTAAACAGGCAACAGTTTTTATAGAACATGTTGGAATTTCTATTATTGTGATTATATTATGCAGTGTTTCCAGCTTTACAACAGAAAGATGTGCAGATTAGCATTTTTTTTCCCGACGTGAGAGCCGGAAAGCTAACCCTAACCCACCAGAGGGCGCTGTGGGGCTACGTTCATGCCGGTTAATGCAGAGCAAGAGGGATGTACTATAGTTTAAAACGGAGGTGGAGGGCACCTGAAAACTATGGTAACTGTCAAAAAGCAGTTTGTCGCTAATTTCTCTGTGATTCCTGGGCCAATCCACATGAAACCAAAACTGTCACGAAGTTCAATGTCTTCTCTGTCAGCACATACTGTATGAACTAAAGGGCCCATCTCACCGGCCTGGAGACTAGTTGAGTCTCCGAGACGTCTCCGCGAAGTCTCCCGGTCTCCAGGGAGTTGCGGGAGCCGGGAGACCTGTTGGAGATTTGAAAAAGTCTCCGACAGGTCTCAATTCAGTGGTTGAGACTTCGCGGAGGCTTGGTGGAGACTTATTTTGAACATGACCAGGGAGACGTGTCAACGAAGTCTACAAGAGGCTGCAACTGAATTGAGACCTCCCCGAGACCTGATGGAGACTTGGAAAAAGTATCCATCTAGTCTCCTAAAAATCCCTGGAGACCTCCTGGAGACTCTGCAGAGACGTCTCGGAGGCGTTTCGGAGACTCAAATCTACCCCAGGTTTTGAATTAGTCTCAATGGGAGGTGAGATTGGCCCTTTAGTCTCTGAGTCTCTGGGAAGTCTCTGAGTCTCCAGGAAGTCCCCGCCGGTGAGATACCGCCTTTATGTCTAATTATTTTCTCATAAAAGCGTCCAAAAGTGGAGACAATATTCAAAAATATATGTGTAAGGACTTTCAGCCATAAGAATAATGTCAGCTTTGTGAATCTAATCAATAATGCTCAGGGGAAACATTTGGATATTTTCTTTTTAGATATTTCTTTCTTTTTGGCTCCTGCTCCACCTGAAATAGAATTCTGTCATTAGAAGTGAGAGAAAGTATACAATTTGCACTGAATAATAAGAGGACATTTGAGAGGTAGGCTAATGTTTCATGGCGATGAAATCTGGATGGCGGATTTTTATGGGGAAAAATAACGTTGCGCCGCAAAAAGAAAGACACGTCAGGTGTAGTGCCTTTAAGTCCAAGACAGGAAAGTTTGGAGTCTGCAGAAAGCTACTAAAGTGGAAATGTTCTCCACAATGTCAGAAAAAAATGTATTTTGAGAAAAAAGTAAACAAAGTTACAATTTCCCATGTGGTTCTAAGGAGAGACATTGAATCAGTGCAATAATTACACTCCTTATAATAAAGATTAGGTCCTTTAGTTGTTTCTAGGATAAAGTTTATACAGTATGTTAAGAGCAAACAGTGTTGCTCCTTTATACTTAAAACCATGAAAAATATACAACACAAATACAATGATTATCACAAACCAAATCCCAATCACATCCACCTACAGTATCTGTCAGAAACATTACGAGTAGTTTTTTTTTTTGTCAAAACGGTGCAGCCCTGACTTTGCACTAAAATAATAACAAACCCCCAGTGAATTTCTCCACTGTGAGATCAATAAAGTATTCTCTTATCTTATCTTAAACCTGGATGTGTTCAGAGATGAAAGCGTGATGCCGGTGTGTTCATAGAAGCTGTGGCAGAACGTCATTCAGGATTTCCTCGTCAGATAATGGTGCCCAGAGGCAGCATGAGACTGTGATTAAGAGCTCGGTGGTCGCTCGTCATGTTAATTACAGCCAATAAGGAGAAACATGAGGGGAGCAGCCAGTCAGCGCGGACATGAGGGCTGGGTACTAGTACTTTAACGATACCGATACCTGAACGATACCTTTTTCGATACCTATACTAAATTATTGGTCATCTACACAAAAAAAGTAAATATCTAGACGTTTAAATGACCCAAATTCATCTTATTTATCTAAATTTGAGCTGTTTTGAGTTCAGATTTAGTG
>OMNZ01090327.1:34291-49825 GCA_900303255.1 Lesueurigobius sanzi | reverse complement strand
AGTATCACCAGGCCTAGATTAAGATCAAATCAGGACTAAACCAGGTTCAAACAAATCTAACTTGTTATTAATTTATTCTAGCAATGGCATTGGACAAACCTGACTTGTTGACATTTTTGAAACGTTTATTTTGGGGTACAATTATTCATTCATGTATGTATTTATTTCAGGAAAAAAAACATATCACAGTTGGCAAAGAGGAAAATACAAAAAGTGATAAAATAAAAATACAATTGACAAAAATCTGACTGCTGGAAATGGAGTGGGAAGAAGAAAACTTTTAACCCCACCCCCCATTACACATTCAGAAACACAATGCGCTTTTCTGCTGCTTCTGCCAGAGGGAAAAAAAAAAATCTAATAGCAGTCATTGGACTCAATACTGATCAAGTAAATATCTTCAGAATCACAGTAAGGAAAAGGATATACAGACACAAGGCATTTACAAACAAACAATTACAAATGACATGTGACGTACGAAATGTGACATAAGGGAGGGGTTTGGAGGACCTGGTTTTCAACTTTAAATGTGGTTCCATAGATAGACTTTCCTCCTGCTCCGTTGTTATTGGTGAAGTCTTCCACCTGACACATACAGTATACTCAGGTTCGTGTTAGAGATTACTGGCTGCCTACGGCTCACGTGATCGTCTCATGTAATATCCACTGACTATTTGTTCTTCCTATTTGAGTTACAAGCCCTGATGAAGGTCAAAATGCTAAAAGTGATCTCTTGATCAGTTAAATTTGCTTGAATTCATAATATTTTACCTCATTCTGGGTATTTTAACTTGCCAAGTGAAATCATCTGCCAATGGAACAAGTATTTTTGCACTGAAATTAAGAAAAAAAACGTTAGATGAGGGGTCTCCAGCCTTTATTACCCCGTGAGCTACTTTTGTGTAACAAAAATTGCAGCGAGCTACTTATGCTTCAAGGAAAGATGTGTAACTAGGCCTCTAGGACTGCCAAGATGATCATTAACACAATAAAAGAATATTGCAATAGTTTCCACTATAGACTTTGTTGTATATTTGGAGATGTTTTACTACAAAAGCAAAAGCATCTAAATTTGACTCATAAAGCGTATGTAGAAATGTTGAAAGCCTTTGGTGAGCTACTTGGAAAGGGCTGGCGAGCTACTGGTTGGAGATCCCTGAATTAGATAATAAATCTAAATTTATTTTGTGTAGGTTCTCAGTTGTACAGGAGTTGTCCATCTTAGGCAAAAGTCTTCAGTCTTCATCTGTACTCTGTAGTTGAAGTGTAGGATAAACCCACAGCGTGCTCCAGGCCTCAGTAGCTGATGACGATCTTTGGAGTAAGATCGAAATGTCCTACACCTCAACTACAGAGTACAGATGAAGACTTATATGCTTTTTCTTATATTAAGTGCAAAAATACTTGATCTGCTGCAGATAATTTTACTCGACAAGTCAAAATTACTTAAAATAAGGTAAAACATTACGAATTCAAACAAATTTAACTGATCAAAATATCACTTTTTGTAGTGTACTAAAGGATTTTTTTTAATGTCACCAACTTCTATCTACCAAAATCTTTAAAAAAAAAAGAACATGACCTATAGATAAGTGTAAGCATAGACTCTCTCTTTCCTCGTTACAGTTATGTGATTGATTGAAGAAAAGATGAATAACTTTAAAATTCTTGAAATAGTTGAGTGGAAAAAATCCAAACATCAGTGGTTATTAATTGTGTTTTTAAAGTCAGATTCTTTCGTTATTGAGGACCCTCTCGAAAACGAGGTGCACTTCAAAGGGTTTATCCTCTCAAGTATGAACGAGTAAGTAAATTATTGCATTTTTTTAGAGAATAACATATTCTACAGCCAAATTCCACAAAAACTGTTGCATCGAAACACATCTTAAGGTAGTTTAAAAGTCTTCTGTGACGGATCTGCGAGATTATTCTTTTGCCTAAACTGTCTCTTGCACCAGTGATCATTGCCGTCCTCTCAGTCGCCAATGACGTATTTCCCAGAATGCTCAAACGCCTAAATGCCTATCAACCACATGAATCATTCTCTTTTCTCTCCCTTGAGACGGAGATTTCAAATGAGGCTTGTTATCTGCTTCTCCCCATGGCCCTTATCTCCTGAGAGGCATTTTCTCCTCACCCCGACATTGTTTATTGTCTCTGGGCCTCTGAAGAGGACACTTCCTGCTTCGGATCGGGCGGGAGGGTCACGTGACGTCCGCTTTCTTCGCCGTTGCTCTGCTTTTTGTGACTTGTCTAAAAGATCATAAATATCATAAATATTAAGATTTACAATGCCCCTTGTCTAAACATTGTTAGTTAAAATTGTTCTTGGCCCGTTCTCGATCCAGGACATTTCATACGCCATTGTTCATTGTTGACTGTTGCTACATGGAGTGCCATAAAGAGCAGTGTTTTTAATATGGGGATTTTACAGTCACAAAGAGTATTTACGGCATGTTGTGAATGGTATTAAATCACAGAACAGTGGGTGCAACAGTCCACTATTGTTTCATCCTTTTGACAGTCATTTTCATTCTTGGAAGCTGTAAAAAGAAATAATTTAGCTTTGTCCACTGATATGAAACAGCGGTTTTATGATTTTACATGAGGGTCCACTCCAGGCTATCCAATGTTAAAATGATTACAAAAGATTGTATTCCCTATATCTAGCCAGGAAAGCCATTTTTAAAGTAGATAATATTACTTTAAAAATGCAAAATGAGTAAAGGGGGACACATTTAAAAAGTCCAGCTCAGGGGTCTCCAACATTTTACTACTTTAGCTACTTTTACCTGGCAAAAATGGCAGAGTTGGAGTTATAGTCGCCAAGTTGAAATTCCAACACAAATAAAGAACATTTCTTGAGTTTTCTTTTCGTACTTTACTGTATTATCGAAACCTTTTCAGATTCTGTTCAGCCTGCTCAGAATGTCGAGGTACTGGTGCCTCCTGAGCTACTGCCTGATGATCTTTGGCCTAGCTCCTTGCCCCTGGCCAACATTCTGCCCCTAAAGCACAATTAAATACATTAGGGCTTTTAACAAAGCTCTGCCGTGGTCTTTTTTCCTCAGCTTACACGCACATCGTACTGACTCTGCCAATGAAACCTTTTGTCTTTTGTTATTTTATTTTTATGTTGTCGTCATTGGTCCTGGATGGAAGTCCTTGGTTTTATTTGTTGCCATTAGCTTTGGCACAAATGCATAATGTCTTGTGCTCCTTATAAATAAAATACTTGCTCATCTGATTCACCTACATCCTCATTTGAATCAAAATATGTACTTTTCAGCAAGTAGCGGGATGGATGAGTTTTTTACATAAATTTTGAATGACTTTTTGAGAAAAAAATGAGAAGATTTGCCAAAATTGCCTATAATTTTGGCTAACAAGTATTTGTTCAAGGGGGATTTTGGATATATTGTTTAGTTTTTGAACTGTTCTCTCCAGAGATAGTCTATCCACTCAGAGAACCAGGGTTACAACACAACCCAAATGTTTTTTTTGGCTTCAAAACTCAATAAAATCAGGTTAGGAATGGGATATTGAAAAAGCCCTCTGAACAAACCTTCAATATATTGTTGAGTACAAGACTGGAACGTTTGGAGTCTATAGGTTCTATGTTTGTAGGTTCTCAGTTGTACAGGAGTTGTCCATCGTAGGCAATCATTCTTCAGTCTTCATCTGTACTCTGTAGTTGAATTGTAGGACGTTTCGATCTTTATCCAAAAAGCTTTGCCAGCTTCGTCAGCTCTGGTACTTCTGGATACGTGGAGAATGTTGTTGCCAGAATGTAAGAAAAATGCCTGTTGAGGAAATGGTCACTGAAGTTACAATTTCCCATATAGTTCTATGGAGAAACATTTAATCAGTGCAAAAATTACACTCCTCATTTTAAAGATTTGATCATTTATTTATCTCCAAGTGAAAGTTCATATGTTATCAGAACAAACTGGCCCAAAACTTGAAAAAAAAAAAAAAAAGTCTTGCCTCCAGTGTGTTCCCCCTTAAGAGCAGCAAATCTTACTCTATCACCATTTCCCATGTAACTGTTGTATTTTAGCACTGCAACCAGGTCATATATTAAAACAGTTTAGCTTTAGGGACGTATAGTCATATAAAATAGCCCTAAAGACACGGACATTTAGCAGACGCTGTAGGCTCCCCCTTCACTTTGACACATACTTGGCCTATACCATGACTGAGCACAAACAAGTTCAATAAATTTCACTTTTATTTCATATCGCTAAGGTCAAACTCACCAGAGGGATTTCCAATTGGCCGGGATCCAATATAACATCAACAATGAGGCTTTGATAAGGCCTTTTTCTAAATAACTTTTCAGGAGCTGTCAAAACATTTGCTCACGCATCGGACCATACCATATTTTAAAGATGATAAGATGCGATTTCTTCCATTCCTTTGTCCCATATGTGAATTGAAAGACAATGCACAGATCTAAGCACATGCAGTACCCCGATGGACTGAAAAGATTTTTGAAGTTTTAGGAGTGAACATGCCTAAAGCAGACCGACTTTACAGCCCAGGTGCAGCAGACATGTGGAGAAGAAAGTAAAGTCGGAGGTCACTCAGTGCACACGTACTGCTGTGAGTGGTTAGGAACTTCATCTGAAAGTGTAGGACCTAAGATAAGATAATACTTCATTGATACAGTATCACAATGGAGAAATGCACATCAGTTTAATAGAATACACAATTTAATATATTTGGTGCATATTAGTAACCCAAATTAGTTATGACATTTTGTAGTTACTCATTTCAATTTTCTTTAGAATATTTTGTTAATTTGATCAAAAACGTACATATCATACACCAGGGATCTCCAGCCAGTAGCTCGGGGGCTCCCAGTAGCTCGCCAGCCCGTTCCCGGTAGCTCGCCAAAGACTTTCTGCATTTCTAAATAAGCTTGATGAGTCAAATTGTAGATGCATCTTTTTGTTCTGAACGACACATCTCCAAAATTGAGCTGAATATAGCAATGTATAAAGCGTAAACTACAATAACTTTCTTCATTCTGTTGAATTATCATCTTGTTAGTCCTAGAGGCCTATAGTTACATGTGTTTCTTTGAAGTATAAGTAGCTCACAACCATTTATGTTACGCAAAAGTAGCTCACGGGGTAAAAAAGGTTGGAAAAGCCCGTCATATACAGTACCAGGCGTAGGCAGGTTTGCTTGGTGGAGGGACGATTTCTTTCTTTGTCAATAGATGGACCAAGCCTCTCTATGGAGATGAAAACTCAACTTTTCTATTACAGTATTATTTTCTAGCATTGTATGTGTAAAATGAAGTGAAAACCATGACATTTTCTTTTAAATAATATAAATTCTTATCATCCAGGGACCCCAAGAGATTTTTGGGTGTATGAGGGGGCAGCAACAAACACATGTTTGGGAATCGCTGTCCTAGATGATTTTGACAGGGTCAGTTCTTGGAGCGTCACCAGCCTGACTCCGTGATGAGATACATTGGAAGACAGTCTGGGATTGTACCAAACAATCCTGCTTGTTCCATGTGCAAAATGCAAAATGTTCTTGTAGCAAAGGCAATATTTGGTGCTGTAAACTTGTCATGTGCATACATATATTTCTGAGTTCTAAGGTGCTTGCTAATGGCAATACCTCAGACTTGAGCTTTCCTGTGTATATACAGTAGGCCATTAACAACTCCCAAAGCAAAGGTTATTATTAACCTTTAACTACTGTTAAGGGGAGACACTGCAGGCATGACAAATGTTCAGATTTAGAAAATGTTCTGATTCTGGGCTAGTTTGCTTTCTTAACATACTGTATAAACCTTCACCTGGAAACAAATAATCACTATCTTTACAATAAGGAGTGTAATTATTACAGTCATTCAATGTTTCTACATAGAATTATATTGTACATCGTCACAATGACCAGTTCCTACAGACTCCAAACTTTCTTGTACTTAACAATATTTTGAAGGTTTATTCAGAGGGATTTGTCAATTTTATCCTGATTTATTGAGTTTTGAACCCCCCAACCAAAAAATAACCAAGGTGAAATTTTACAGATTTATTCACTAATAGCCAATGTATTCAAAAACTAAAAAGATATCCAAAATTGCCTCTGAACAAATCTGGGTGCTCCGGTTTCCCCCATCAACCCAAAAACATGCACGTTCTTTGCCTCTTTCAATGGGCCTCATTCACGAAACAAACTTACGAACAAATTTGTTCTTAAGGCCGACTTAAGAACATTTTGGGCATTCATAAAATTTGTTCTTAGCTGAAAGAGCTCTTCTGGAAGAACAAATCCTAAGAACAGTCAGGAGGACTCTTACGTACAGAAAATCATCTCTCTTTAAGAACAGTTTTGTCTTCTTAAGAACGCTTCGTGAGTCAGACTTAAGTTTTTCATAAGTTAAGTTGTACTTAAGAACTTTTTCTTAAGAAAATATTCATGAATGAGGCCCAATGTTTGTAATATAAAAGATAACAGGTATAGTGCCTTTAACAAATATGTTATTTCAACACAATTTAACAAAATGACTTGAGTTTCCTCTTTATTATATACAATATTTTCCTAAATGTTTGGAGAGTATGTTTGACATTTTTACAAGAATAAGAGTCATCATGCATACTTTGGCGAGCTACGTAGAAATGGCTGGCGAGCTCCTGGTTGGAGATCCCTGGTCTAGATCTAGGTCCTCAGTGGTAGACAATATGCCACTTGTACAATTACCCCTACACCATTATCACCCTGCTCTGGGAAGCTTCAAGCAGCCAACAGGCGTAGGATTTACACATTGTCCCTCAGCCCCTTGTTGTGAGGAGCAGTGGGGGGGCCACAGTATATTCTGGGACGGTGGGGCAATTACATTCCCATGGATGGCTCTAACTCTGCCCTAAGTACCCCATAAATGAAGTGACAAACCCGGGCCTGCAGAGCGGAGGGGCGTCCCGGGTGTTAAAACGTTGACTTATGATTGGAAATGCTACATACGATTATCCCGGCTGTCGACTGGCGAAACACTCCTGTAGAGGGCCGTAAAATTACTGCATGGTTTTTTACGGTACCAGATACATCGTAAATACGCCTTCTCCCGTTGTGTAGCGAAGATATGGCGTCGGCCCGCGCTCAAATTAGCGAGATTTACGACGCCATGTGCCAGAGAAATTGGGATTTATGGAGACGTTTAAGAGATGGATGTAAAATGCTATTGGTTTAATGGGAAGGTCTGTAATTATGGGGTGCTTTATGTTGTGGCCGGTGCTTTTTTTTTTTTGCAATGTAATAATGTTTGGGAGATGTCAGTCAGTCCAGCGATAAGGGGTCACCAGCCGGAGTGCTTTTGTGCCAGCCTCCTGTTTGGTAAATGGCTCTCTCTGGAAGGATCTCTGGCATGTTTTCCTGGCATGGTTAAAAGCCCTGTTCCGCTTCCTTTTCATCTAATCTTAGCAATTGACTCTGTGCATAGCGTTCAAGTCGAGCTAGCATCAGCTCCACAAACGCCACCTTCATTTCCGTTTCCCACGCCCATGCTTCTCGTTAGCATAGCCTACTTAGCCTCGTAGTGTTGTGGATCATGTAAGCCATCCGTGTGCTAAGTAGGCTATGCTAACGAGAAGCGTGGGAACCCGGAAACGGAAACGAAGGTGGTGTTCTCGGAGCTTGACTCGAACGTTATGCGCGTTGTTAGGGTAGCACTTTTCAATCTGTCGTGAGCTAGCAGGCGGGTAGTTGTTGTTTACAATAAAGCATTGCTTCCCGGAACTTGTGAAAAGTGCTTAAAACCTATTTGTGTGAATAATTCTGATGTTAAATACGATAAGATAATACTTTATTGATTTCACAATGGAGAAATGTACTTGTTGCAACAGCTCTGAAGAACCTAAAGGACCTTATTGCAAACTGGTAACAATATAGGCCTCTTAAAGAACCAATATATAGTCCAAATAGAGCAGGGGTGCCCAAAGTGCGGCCCTCAGACCAATTTTTGGTGGCCCACAAACTTCTTGTTTAACAATTCTATACAATTAAAACCTCAAACAAAACAGGACTAATACAAGGACAAGACCAGGTCGAATTCTGGATTAAAGTAGGTCCAGTTACAGGACTAAAACTAGGTCTAAACCAGGACTAAACAAAGCTGTATGCAGGACTAAATCAGGACTAATCAAGAACTATATATGGTCTAATCTAAGAATAAACCAGAACTGATCCAGGTCTAAACCAGATTTATTCCAGGACTAAACCAAACCTAACCAAGTCTAGTCCCAGGTCAGAACAGGTCTAAGCCAGGTCTAAACTAAGGTTAAAACCAGGACCAATTCAGGTCTAATCCTGGAATAAAATAGGTCCAAATCAGTGCTAAAATGGGACTAAAAGGAGGATTAAACCAGGTCTAAACCAGGACTAAACTATGACTAAACCAGGACTCAACAAATCCAGGGCTAAATCAGGACTAAACAAGGACTAAATATGATCCAATTTAAGAATAAACCAGGACTGATCCAGGTCTTTGGCCCTCCATGTCTTGTACACTTCAATATGCAGAGAAAAAAAGATATGCAGTATTAAAGATGTTTACAGTCAGGTGGTTGTGATTGAAGTGACATTGTAAGCACAGAGGGAATTGCATATAAGAAATGAGTTACGAAAGCCAGCAGTTAGGAGTTTGGACCTCAACTAACAACTTAAAATAAACCCACTCACTATTTTAATGTTTGTAACCCTCGCAAAAAAACAAACAAACAAGCAAACAGAAAAACAGGTATAGATTCCTTAAGCACCGTGCGTTCAAGTTGTTTCTGGAGGGACTTGAGGCTTAAAAGTTCCTTTTTCTGTCTAAATCTACATCATGTACACTTAAGATACTGCTAAAAGTTAAACATTTACACATCTTTCATAGGAGCACTCTGATGTTAAGCTGAAAGGAGGAGATACAGTATGTGTCAAAGGTCATGAAGAGCACAATTCTATTTTTGAAGTGGTATTGTGGGCTGCTACAATACAACAAATTGGAACCAGAAACCAGTGAAGTCATAAAGAGATAATACAGTAAACGTTCTCAATACTAGATGGAAGAATTGCAGCCTGACAATATAAAAGCAAAGTATTATCCCTGTCTTTGATGCTGACTTGTTTCTGTCTTGGTCTGGCCCCGCAGCTGAGCCAGTGGACGTCCTGCAGGCGCTAGACTTCCAGAGTTCTCCAGACGGCGTTCAGAAAACACCAGGGTTCTGCAAAATGAGACGAGGAGCCAAACCAGACATCGCGTACCGAGTGGGCAAACAGGCACAGATCAGCGCACCGACCAGCCAGCTCTTCCCAGGTAAACCACAACTCTGACAGCCTCCGATAGTGGGATGGAGGGGAAAACAAATCTGAATTTAAGTGTCGAAGCAGGGAGGAGTGCAGTACAACTTTGCGTCAAAATCAATATCGAAAGTCAGTGTGATACGATGCCAAACCCTTACAGTATATACAGTATTTATTTTGCTAATTTTTGATTGGAAGAAGTATAATCAGTGCTTAAATAAACTAAACTCTACACAAATATAATGTGTTGTTATGAAATGTACAAAGAATAACAAAGAAATGCTATTATTTTAAGTAAAAGTATATTTTTTGGGTTCATAATAAACATTGAAAGTGGATCCTGAAGCTTCACCAGTTGAAAATCACTGGTCTAGTCAAGTCCACTAAAACCATTCTTTATTCAATGTAAGGTGAAAGAAAATATAATTGGATCCTACATGCTATTTTGCTCATTGCCTTTTGGGAGCTTTATTTCAACTCAGACACAGAAATGTTTAATGCTAAATTGTTTATATTAGCCACTCAAAGCATATTAAGTAACCAATTTCTCCACATAAGCATATACACAGACTGTGTATTGCTAAAGGACACAATAGCATTACCAGAATTGTACCACCAACCAGGCCAATATATTTTGACTGTCACCAGAATATAACCACCTTGAATAATATTTAAAATATACCTATAGTAAAAAACATACAGAACAGCTTAAAGGCCCTGTACATTTTTTTTATACTTGTTGTGAAATTAAACATGTATTTTGTCCTCTTTTAGTATATAAATATGTGGTTTGTGAAAAAAAACACAAATGTCCACAAATATGAAGTACTGTGTGGTTGCTCGCTACTTTTTGTTAGCATTACTGTGACAGTGACCCTGTAAAGTGACCCTGAAATCTTATAAACCAATCACTGTGAAGAATTTGGGATGTTAGAAATGCTTTAGGAATGTTGGGAATGAGTTTGGACCACAATTTAACTCTTTAAACCTTCCCTCCCTCTTTTATGCAGCCAGTAGTTCTACCAAAACTGCTTCTCACAAATTGACGGATCAGAATTCCTTGACTTTGGTGCAGTGTAATTTACTTGTTCCTCGAGCCAAGTGTAACACGATCCTATTTTCTTTCCTGGGCACAGTGAATGCTTCGAAAAGCTGCCGTCTTGTTAATTTGGAGTTATGGTCATACCTGGCACAACTTACAAGTCTTCTAATAAACGGTTTGCCTTGTTGCAGCCTATAAAGACACAATAGGGGCCGGTCCTTGTGGCATTTCTACAGGCTACTTTTCTTTGCTAACACATGCTCTTAGCTCTTAGGAACCAAAAAAGAAAAACAAAAAGTACAGTCATAAAACAGGGAGCAAGTTAACGGCGTACATCATGAATCCACTTTGACAGATGCAGACGGAGACATTATCCTAAGAATTTCACTACTGATTCCTCTTTTTGGATCAGAAACTGTTGTGGCCCATCCCAGCATATATGGCTTTAGTCTGGGAGTGATCTGAAAAATACAGATGAAACGGGTCCAAAAAGCAACCCAAAAATAAGTGGAACTTGTTTCGTAACAGAATTGAAGTTACTAAAAATTTGCTTAATAAGGCAATCTTGGTAAACGCCCATTTGCCAGTAATACTTAAGTTTTATGAGGTTTATCTAATGCCATGTGTGTATGTAGGCCTTTTATTGTAATTGACCATTATCAGAAGTTGATATTTAAAGTTTACTAGTAACAACAGATGGCAGCTATAAGCAGGAACTGATTTGTAGTGGCGGTAATTGGAGAACTGCAATCCTTAAAAGGGAGTTTTGTGAAGTTTTCAGTACTAGAGTAGGCTCTGTAGTTGAAGTGGAGGACGTTTCGTTCTTCATCCAGAGAACTTGAACAGAATTGACATGCTCGTGGGTCTTTTATGAAGAACCAGTAGGACATCATCAGGGACACCTCACATCCAGGACACTCCCTCTTTCAATTACTACCTTCAAGGAGTAGGGACAGGTCTACGATGGACAACTCCTGTACAACTGAAAGCTTACACAGACGGATTTCATTCATGGGACATCACAACATTCTAATGAGCCTATAGTTTAAAATTGAGTCGGAGGGCAGCTGGAAATGTGATGCTAGTAACTATAGGGTAATGGTACAAATGTAGATTTCGCATCTTAGTTTATTGCTAACCTCCCTGTAATTCCCATGAAACAAAAACTGTCACAAATTTCAATGTTTCTCTGTCAAAACATGTGAAGTAAGGTCTATTTATTCTCTCATAAAGGCATCCAAAAGTGGTGACTAAAAACATGTGCATGATGTCGGCCAGTAGAAAGAACTTTCAGTCATGAGAATAATATGGCAGGTTTGTGAATCCAATCACTATCAAATAATGATCAAGGAAAACATTTGCCAATTTTCTTTTTGAAAATGTCTTTCAAAAACTGTTTCTCTCCCATTGAGCTGTATTGGCACGACTTGCTCCAAGTGAACACCACCATCATAGTGCATCTTTAAGTAGGAGGCAAATTAATGAAGCTTTTGTGAATGAGATGGGCTAAATATACAGGATTGGCACTATCTATTGAGCCCTTTTAAGATTCATTCAAAAAGTATTCAATTCTAGTTCGTGAATGCACCAATTGTCGAGAAACTTCGCCGAGGTGACGTCAAAACCAGACTTACATTTTATGAGCAATAATGCATCTAAGTCAAACGTAAAAGAGAACAAACTAAAACCTACATAAAACCTAAAGTCGCTGGTTCCAGTCATGTAGGATTTGGAGACACATGTGTTGTGTCCTTTTACAACAGCTTTAATGCATTATCATGACATGACATTTAGCACGGGCCACCCACGTCACGCTTCTTCAACCAAACACACGAAAACCAAACCAGATCAGACCAAAAATTACAGCTAATGTCTTTGTTTTGAAGCTTTCATCACCGAACAAAAACATTCTTGAGAACAGTATTCCGAGCGATAGAACTCATTACACCTGTTTATGAGAAAATCATGAATTGTTTTAGTGGATTTTCTTTTTCTTACATCGTACTTTAGGGGATTAGATGCACAGAACAACAGATGTTTCAGACTGAGTTGCTTGCGTATATTCTTGAAAGATTCTGAGCTAATGAAATGTTGGACCAAATCCCTTTCAGGTTTACCTCATTGTTGACAAAAACGACTTGCTTTCTCCTCCCGGGCATCTTGTCTCGCTTACCTCTCTGTGAATCAAAAGAAATCATGGTGTTATTATGCATCCACATAAGCTTTGAATATTAACAACACATATAATAACAAGAGAAAGTCAAAATGTAAAAGTATCACAATAATAACGCAGTATTAACACGTAGCTATTATTTATGAAGGAAATATTCTGAATTGATAAACATATTAGTTACTGTTGGACAGTTTTGCCGATCAATAATGTGGCACATGCTTTTAATTTGGTGGCGTTCTTCATGAAAAATGTCATAGTACATTTGGAAAGGAATTATAGCCTAATAATGAATCAATTAATCATACAAGAATGTAACACAAAGCGCCTTACAACACAGAACCGAGCCCCCTCTCCCACTCAACCCCACGGATACTCAGCCCCACACTCACAAAGGGAGCTTCCCCTCCATGAACAGGAAGCGTAACATGCAGCTCCAAAGCAAACCTAATAATCCCTCACAGGATTATAATTTCCAGTCAGTTCCACAACATTTGTACTAAATCTCAACCGAGTGGATGTCTTGAGGCAATTGAAGGACAACATGGCTACTATTGTCACTGTATTAACCATCCAAAATGCCATATAGTGTATGCTAAATTAGGAATATTATTATATTAATACTTTTTAAGGAGACCAAAAAGTCTTACTGGATCATTATTCTTCATTATGTCCATTACCTGTGTGCTAAAATTAATTATTTTTACAGTTGAAAAATATATATAACAAAAGACCAAAGCAACAAATCCGTTTGTGTAGGTTCTCAGTCGTACAGGAGTTGTCCATCGTAGGAAATAATTCTTCAGTCTTCATCTGTACTCTGTAGTCAGAGTTTTTACCTCTCTATTGCGAGCCATATTAAGTATGAATAGGCTAGATGTTCTCCTACTTTTAGCACCAAGAGAGGAAGGACTTAGAGGCTAACTCCTCCTTCTGGTTTACAAGCGTGCTCAAGTTGTTATTAAGCTGATGACTATCTTTGGACTAAGATCGAAACGTCCTACACTTCAACTACAGAGTACAGATGAAGACTGTCTTTGCTATTAGCGGTTCCTCTCCTTAGACCTCGCTTGTAACTTTACTGGGATCTCCAGCTCGTCTCCAAAGAGATGTTTAGCCACATATGGGCTTTAAATAGGTAAGGTCCATTCTTTCATTACCCACGGGAAAATTATATTTTCTCTGTCTAGCTGGTCATTAGGAGCATGTTTGTATTGGCAAGAGTATAATCCAAAATGTTACGCAATGTATGTGAAGTGTCTGAGTATCCAGAAAACCCAATACATTATAATTATTACTTAATCTAATCTTACTATAGAAATCCTGTGCCGTCAAAGCCAACTGTACATTGGCTCCTGTAGAGGCCCAGACATTAGTTATAGCAATGGAAAAACCAAAGCTTAAAAATGCTGAGTGATGAGTGTCTCAGCTCAGCTTTTCCAGACTTTTGAGAGATAAAAACAAACAAAGCATCTTAGCCCATAAGTCACATTTCAAAACAGAGAAACCAAATACTCTTATAAGGGAATGTTACGGGATTCATTTAGCTCAGTGTGGAAAACAAGGTGAAACAGCTCATATTTTATTTGATAAGCATTAGTACATTTTACAGTGACCTTTAGATGTTGTGGTTTTGTTGAAGTTGTTATATTTACAGCTGTTGTAAAATAAATGTGCTACATCGCCGTAATTTGACTACTTTTAGGTGCAAAGAAACACCTTCACTTTCCTCTATAAACACAGTTCCAGTTGTCTAGACGTGAGGGAGCAGTGCTAGAGTAGCCCAAACACTCGTGCCAGCACAACTGCACTCATAATGGCCTCTGTAAAAAGCATTAATTAGAAAATAGAGTGAAAAGTGAGCTGTTTTCAACATGCAGCGGGTTCACACATCAAAGCTGGTGTGAGTGTTTGAGAAGGAAGGGTATTTTAAGGTAAGGAAATTATATTGAGGTGGACTGAGGTAAGTTGCTAGCTAATGCTAAAGCTAAACCGGTGCTAGCCTTACTTGTTTGGTTTAAAAGGATTTAATTTAGCCAACTCTGACAAATACAGTGTGCTCTGGACTGTCTCTGCTCCTGAAAACGTGCTTTGTTATGCTAATATGCTAATATGCTAATGCTACGTACCTTTGCAGTCTGGTCATCCAAAGAGGTTATGGTTTGTTGCACACAGAGCTAAAGTATGCTTGTCTATATGCTAGAATTATTGAGGTACATTTAAGCTAGTCAATTTAGCTTTCAGAATTTTAATGATGACAGTTTGATTTGTTATTGTTGTAGCTCATTAGCTTCAGTTCCCAAGTAAATGGGTTGTTTATGATTAGGCTATGTATCTATATCACTGTAATGAGCCATTTTAAATTAGCTGTATGCTACTCCAGGGGTTCCTTTTGTGGCCACAACCCCAAAATTTGCCACAGAAACAGCCGAGGACCCCCACTCTTCAAGTTATTGCCTTTTATACTACTAGGGCAACGAAGCCTTTAATATCAAACAAGTATTTGACTGGATTTCACAAATTAAATGCTGTTTTTTTCACAAAAAAAGTATTGTACAGTGACATTTTCTTTTTATTTCATCTTGAAATCATCTTTGAACCTCTGTCTAGGGCTTTGCGACTTCCCGAGGTGTCCCAATGCTCACTTTGGAAACCCATGCTATACTGTGTAATAGAGTAACTGCTACATGTAGGTCATTAGCTTATCTTTGTGTAAATTTGTCCATTTTAAGAGATAAAAAACCATTGAATGTGTGATATGGGTGAGTTAACCACTGAAAGGATGGTATTGCCCTAATGCACAATGCAATTTTATCTGATCTCTACCTTTTTACTAGTTCAGAATCAGAATAGTCTTTATTCATTGCAAATGAGAGGATTCACAGACTAGGACATTTCTTTGGTATAAGTGCTTATTTAATGTTCACACTGTATAATACTTGCTATAGAAGTAGAAGTCTTACCAACAGCTCATGCATACCCTGACACATGTATACAACGCTGCTCTACTTCTTTC